>JAIPRM010006516.1:0-17500 GCA_025469315.1 Stegophylla sp. TES_Ste_2020 | reverse complement strand
ACAATTTGAAATTTTTGTATAATTGATATTATGCATTTGGCCGAGTGAATGATTGTTTTGAGTTTTCACAAGATATTGTAATTTATATTTTTATCGGGTCTTCCTGTTTCCACTCTTATACGGGTTTTCGGGGGTGGGGGGGAACAAAAAGGAATATAATATAACATATGTTCGTCTATCACACGATACAACGATACTGGAAGCATATATAGTGTTATGATTATTAGCATAATATTAAAAAACTGCATCGATACACGACAGTGTGTACCCGTCTGTGCGCTATTAAATTCGTATAATACGCGCTTTGCCACGTGCATTGCTAGAGACGGGGTTAGATAGTATACCAACACTAGATGTAGGCCGCCGAGAGAGGACCGAATATTTTTTTACGTATATTTATATTTACATTACGAAACGGATTTCACTTTGCTTTAAAAACCGATAAGTGCATTATATTATTATTACGTGTATATCTACGCGCGAACGTACGCTGCTACACACACCTATATTTATTGCGAGCTTTAGTGTTTCTTATGAGCACAAAAACTAAATAATAATAACGTTTTTTTTTTTTTTTTTTTTTTTTTTTTTAATGTGTACATTTATTATTATTATATATAAATATAATATATAGATTTGTTTTAATGATAGTCTATCGGTTTCTCGCGAATATATACACGTATATATATTCGTGCACTGCACACCGGATGATTATTTTAACGTGATCCAATCAACACACATACGTAGTGAACGTGTAGTTTAGACAATATGTTTATGTTGTAACTTTTCGTATGGTTTTGACGAAGATTTTTATATTTATAATTATCAGTTCTCGTGAAAATCTGCTTTTATCACTCAATGCTCATCAACTGTGCATAGCTGGACGCTTCGCTGCGCATATCAATGAGCGTGAAGAACTTGGGCTGAAACTAAAATTTTTTATAAGTTCTAAGTAAAATATTTAATAAACAATTAAAGTACATTAGTATACTTTTTTCTTTCATATTTCGCCGGTTTCTTCTTTGGTAAATTTAAATATGATTTGTCTAAAATTGTTCATTTATCTACATATTTATAAAAATAAAAACGAGCAAAAGTGGAAATCTTTGTTACGGCTTGGTTTCGAAACTACTTATTCAATAACCATGCAATTTTTTTTTTCAAATTAAAGAGAATATCACGGACCAAGTTTTAGGAATTATTTAGTCCAATAGTTAGTTAATTAAAAATTTAAATATTAACTGAAATAAATAACTGCATAGCTTCTATAATTGGTTAGGTGAGCAAAACCCTGTATGTGTAGGCTTCTAATCAAAGAACAAAAATATATTGATTACAAAGAAGTATTAAAACCTCAATAGAAATGTATTTAATCTAAAATTAATAAATAAAAAATGTAAAATGATTGTTTTTCAATCTCATTTTAATTTTTTTAGAAAATAATCGTATTATTTTCCTGGGTAAAGCCGGGTAAACTTGCTAGTCACATTATAGTATCAATTTTTGTTAACTATACGATAAAAAACTAAAATTAAAGAATATTTCAAAGCATTTTAACATTGTCATAACATATTATATGTGCGAATATCTTTGCGGACGCATCCCCCTTAATCCGTAGTCGGCCAAGCTATGACCGAGTTTTATATTAATAATATTGTATTGTTTTAATTTCGCGTTTTTATATTATACCGTGGTTATGTTACTTATGCAATTATTTTGCATCCGACGAACGATTGCTTTTGATTACCATTGCCATCGACATCGAAGAAAGTTCAAACGTCTATTGCATATTGTTGTCAAGTGAATGATAAAAATTACAGAATCATACGGTACCTTTTTTATCCCAGGACCGAGTCGCTTGCTCTTGATTTCCAAACGTCACGTCCGAAATTATTAATAATTTTATAAAACGGTTTTATTATTTTTTGAGTTGTTCGTACGTCGAGCATTAATCGTTTCGGCGGATATTTTCGTGTACCGCGCGTATACGTTCTGACAACACGTTATTTTGACGTGTAATTCGTATAATATTATATTCCCCCCGTTGTGCAATTTATCGTTTTCCCCACGTGCGCGCGATGTTGTCGTGACGCGAAAGCGAGATGAAAAAAAAATAAAAATATAAAAGCACTTCGACCCAATTAGTCCGGTTATGACGACGATATCATAACCGTATTGTTATTATTTATTATTATTGTTATTAAGAAGGTTTATAACGACCGCGATAGGAGTATACTTTTTTGGTACGTGTTCGTGACTTCCCCCCTCCTCCCCCATTTGCTGCAGACAGACACGCGCTCATCTGAATTTTCGATCTAAAGGATTTATGCAACTTATTCGTCCTCGCGCCCACGCATCCTGAAAGAAAAGGGACCCGTTTTAACATTATTATTACAATATTACCACTAACTAATATTACACGAATGTATTTTCTAAAATAATCCACCGAATACGTGTTGTTCCGTTGACGTTTTTACTTTTTGCTTTCCGTACTCTGAACGTGCGTACATAAAATATACGTTACACAACGACATTTCAATCGTGTGTGCATTCGCGTGTTCACAAAACGTTTTAATTTATCAAGCTTTCATCCCAAACGCACATAGAAATTATTTTAAACACGTGGGGAGCCTCGGTGTTCCGTTCATGATGGCTAGTCTGCTCAAATCATTGATTGTCGTTGCATTTAGGGTCGGTTTTACAATAGTGGTTTAAACTTGGTTCAGAATTTAAACCACGGTTTTGCTTTGCTTTGCTTTGTCGACCTGAAACTAAACCTGGCTTTCTCCTTAATTAGTGGGAGTAGAGTGGGGCGAATGTAGTGTGTGTAGTTTTGAGTTATTTGTGTAAGTTGGCCCAGGACAGGTGGTCCAGGTTTGTGTTGTCGTTTGGTCGTAGGTATTATGGTAGTTTGTGGCTAGTAGTCTGATGTGGTCGTGTTGGGAGAAGGATTTTTTGTAAAACATGGTTTCGGATTGGGATTGGATAGAGTCTCGGATAGATTTGAAGTTTGCAGAGTGGAGGAGAACGGAATTTTTGACGAAGGATGGCATACCTGTTATGGTACGGATGCCGATGGTTTGGACCGATTCCAGTTTACGCCAGTGCGAGGATTTGATGAATGGGGCCCAGGATGAGCCGACGTATGTGAGGATAGGAGAGACGTATAGTTTTAATATGTTTAGTTTGGTTTTCAATGGAATGATGGGGCTAGTTTTGTTAAGTATTGAGTAAAGTATGCCTCGGTTGCGAGTTGCTTTTTTGCAATGTCGTTTACGTGTTGTCCAAAGTTTAGTGTTCGTCCGAGGGTGACGCCAAGGTATTTGACGTGGTTCGTCCAAGTAATAGTTTTGTAGTCAATTTGTAGTGGAGGTAGGTTAGTTGTTCGTTGGCGACCGAAAAGGACGCCCACGGTTTTGGTCGGGTTTATTTTGATCCGCCAGCGGTGGAACCATCTGGCGGCCAAGTCGAGTTGGTGTTGTAGTTGGATTGCCTCGCGTCTTTTGTTTTTGTTGGTGCAGTAAAACATTGTGTCGTCCGCGAATAGTAAGAGTTTTGCTTTGTCAGTAGTGGGTGTGTCATTTATGTACGCAAGGTAAAGAGTGGGGGATAGGCAGGAACCCTGTGGGACTCCCGCCTGGATGTTTCTGGTGGAGGCGTAGGAATTTTCGATTTTAGTTTTGAATGTGCGATCTATGAGAAAGGATTGAACGATTTTTACGATTTCAATCGGAATGTCGAGTTGGATCAGTTTGTGAAGCAGACTCTCGTGCCAGACTCGGTCGAAAAACCTTCTCCACATCAAGGAATTAGTTTCGTGAACCGTCGATTTCAGCGAATTCAAAGATGATCTGCATTTCGATTGGTTGTTCATAAATGTTGATTTATTATCATTACACTATCATCATAGATGTTATCACACAGATTATTCTAATCGTGGTTCAACAGACACAATTGTAAAACTGAAAACAAGTTAAATTAAGATCAGTTGATAAATTTGGTTCAGCTGACGTAGAGTTTAAACCAACGTATATTGTAAAACGGACCCTAAGTTCATAGTGATATTAAATTACGTCAGTAAACGGATAACACTGGGTGGTAAGTGTCGTTTTCAAATTGAAACGCAACCGTATAGACCTGGAAAAGATAATACGTGCGAAATCTTAAAAATTGTAAACATTTTTTTGATGATTATCTAAACTCATTGACTAATTCGGGAAGTTCTAAGTACTAACAAATTATTATACGTTATAATATTAATCAATAGTACTTTTATACAGAGATCTTTTACAAAGAGTCGAAACTCTGACTTTGTAATACATATAATGAAATAATCGCCACTAAATAGTACTCAAAACCCCCCGTATTCGGTACGACATTCGGTAAATAGTTTATTTTTTAAAGAAAGCGACGTACCCGTACCAAACCGATATTAGATTAAGCGGACACTATATGGACCAGTGTAGTGCGTGGTTTACGCGGTACAAAACGATTTCGTTCAAATAACATATCATTATAATATTGTAAAGTAAAACCTCTGTACGCGTGTTTTTTGCTCCACTTAAAATACGATTTGGCAACAGACAACATAATCGTTAACGTATTAGTTCGCATTGAAATGGTTTTTGATTTCGTGTAGTTCGACCGCTTTACTTACATACCTATATACGAACATAAATCGGTAAAATTTTGAACACATTCAATACGGACGAACCACCAACGGTGTATGGTAACCACGTCTCGGTGACCGCGAGAGAGGTATAATTTTTACATCCGATCCATGTTATAAAATGCCGATATTTTTTTACGGCTTCCATTTTCGTGTACGGTTATATCAATAACAATATAATAGATGTAATGTATATTTTACATACTTTTTGCACGTCCGTTGAAATCATAAGTGTGTGGTTTTGTTTTTAGATTCTGAACGAAGTGAAGAAGCTTATGTTTTTACAATGTTGTTTATTTTTTACTTTTTTTTTCTCTTTCTGGAAACACTTTTTCGTATAGAAATACTTGTCCAAAAGTTTCGATTGGTATCTCTATAGAACCGAAATCGTACCCAGATGGTACTTTAAAGAGGACATTTTTTCAATTTCTCAATACTTTTTCCAAAAACGGGGAAAAACTGTCGAAAAATTGATGAAAAACGGCAAAATATGCAATTACTGCAAGGGACTTGAAATTTTCACCAACCACTAAAAATAGTTACGAGAATATTTCATAAAAATGTCAAAAAGATTTGATCAATTTTGAGTTAAGTAGAGTATTTTGAAAATTTCGGAATTTTGAGTTTTGTTCTCGGTCCAGTGGCATACAAGCGCGAGTATTAGCAATGTAAGTTTCTTGAGCGCACCACAGTTACTCTCGTTCACAAATTACGGTTAAAATAGTCTATTCGACAAACGCTTTACGCGAAGTAATTTTTCCGATCTAGATTGTTTTTCGGGCTACCAGCCGATCTAAACACCATTATTCTAGTTATTGAATAAATTTATTTGTAATTAAGTACTTGTACTATATTGTACTACGTATCGTATTAATTATAACTGTACTCTAACCTTGTTAGGTGTTAATTGAAGTAAATAAAAAAAAAAAACTTTAAAACCGATCGACACTATTGTACTGCATTTAGTTAAAAATATTGATTATTTTTCAACTGATCCGTGATCGCACTCTTTATTTCAATTTTTATTGCACTTATTCGCTTATTAAATACACGGAAAACGTTTGATTGACAAAACGAAATTAAGAAGTACCTGTACAGATTACAGCTGGAGTTGGAGAAAAATAATCAAAAAACTTACAAAGTGTGTGTTGACAATAGAGTGTTGATAACAAGGCGTGAAGAATAGATGTAAACTGTATGTGTTTAGAATTTAGTAAAAGAGGACTATCCAAGAGTGAATGTGGATTGTGTGTTATGATGGAACGATGATTTGGTATGGTTAGTTTAAAGTGTATGAAGCGTGAATATCGTTAGAAAGGTTAAGCGAGGTATGATTGAAAGTGATTTATTTGACAAAGTAATAGTAGAGGAGATGATGCCGCCGGACGAGTGATTCACCGGTTAGGTACGATTGAGAAGAATGTTGGGATAATGTGGAGATGACGTGGGAAATACAGGTGGTAGACACTTAATGCAGAATGGGGAGAAGTTATGAAAGAAAACAATATTACGAATTATCGATAATAACTAAAATAATAATTTGATGTCATTATAAAAACGGACTCTCGGTTCGGATTGTCGACGTTCAACTAAGACGATAAAAAAAAAAAAAAATCTCAAACGTCAGTTCGTCGGTGCAATGCTGCTGCACAAATCTCTCTTTTCGTACCCCGCTGCGACATATTTATTATTTATACTCGTTATTCATCGTATGCACGCGATATGGCTTTTGAATGATCTCCTTCGAGTGTATGCGCTAATACGACGACGGATGGATTACGTCATCTCGTGTCCATTGTGTTGCTGCGGTTCTTAATTAAAACGATTTATAATGAAAAAAATACATCGTGGCGTACTCGCAATCATTTTAAACATTGATGTATACGCACCGGTCGAATGTGTACAATGTGTTACATAAATCATCGCGCGTTCGACGCTCTCGGTCAGAGCCGCCTCGTGTACAACAATAATAATAATAATTATTATAATGTCATTATGAAGAGATTTTTCGGAACAATTAATATCGGTTTGAGCGAACAAATGAAAATTAACACGCTGTAGTGCGTTTTTACGATGATAATAATAATATCATAACGGTCTTAATATAATATAACAATATCACATGCACTAAATACCTACGTCGATATTGAGACTTTGTGAAGGTACTTGTGGAGTACAATATAATAAAAGTATGTGGCGACCCCGAGACGTATGGGAAGTTATGACACATAATAATTATTATTAATACATATAATGATAATGATATATTATCGCGCTCGGGGCGATAAGACACGGCGTAAACAAACAAAAAACGAATAGTGAAAATTAAAACGCGTTGCGGCAAACAAAAGAGACACGATGACAATACGCCACCTATATTATTATTACGGTCCCCACGACGTCAATATTGACACGGCACAGCGGCGGCGTGAACATTTTGCATTTAATTACAGCGTTATTTCAGTCTTTTGATTCGTTTCTGTTCGTTATAGTATTATTTATTGATATTTTAATGTTCCGACATAAATTCGTTTTTACAATATATTATTATTAATCCCATTATTGTTGTCGAGATTCTGACCATGATATATGAGTAATGATTTTTACGAATGGTTTCATTCGCATGATTTTTGCCACTTTTTTTATTTTCTGTCTACTTTTAATTTTATTAACAACGTGTAATGACCGTGATTTTTTTATAGGGGTTGGTCACCCGACGTTTATTTACTACGCTGTAAAAAATGTTTTTAAATTTCAACTTGCTATTCTAAGTAAATTTAGCCAGACTATAAGTGTGAAGTCATTTTTCATCTAAATGTAGGTGAATTTATTATAAAGACATAAGTGGTTACAATTAACACTCATTTTTGAGTAAATTTCAACTACCCTTTCTAGGTAAATGTACACTAAATATCCAGGCGAGTTTATATTTTTATCTAAAACGTTGGTGAATTTATCATAATATACGTGAGTTGGTAATTAAAGTTAACATACGTTTTTGTGTAAATTTCAACTGTATACAATCGACGTTCAAAGATTATTATTATTCGTCGTTAGCGGGTAAAAACGGCGTGGAGACGAAGTAGTTTGTAATAAAATATGACATAAAGTAATATTTGTTTTCTACAAAAATATTGTTCATAATAAACTACAATAAAGATTATACCCGACAGACAAAATACACGCTGGTTGTCTTGATATTTCCAGGATCTCCATTATTTCTTCTGTCAAATTTAACACGAATCCCCAGTGCAGATCACTGTTTGTCCGAAGTATTTAAACATTCTCGCTACATATACCGCGGTTACGGTTATACAGTAATTACTAGGGACACATCTACCAATATGTCCGCTATCGGTTTATCTACTGTGTGGCAATAGGCGCAAATAGGATGAAAAATTTTTTGGCTAATATTTTTTTATTAATTTTGATAAGTATAGTCGTATAAAATATTTTCTGAAGTATATAATTTGTATGATGTACCTATTTTACCTACGCTCATTTATCGTACATCTATATATTATAATGAAAATGTATTTAAGGATCAAGGATTATATCATAAAAAACATTAAAATACAATTTGTATTTCAACATAGGTTAATAAAACATAGGAAAATATTGTATTCATTAGTAATTTTACAATTAATAATTGATTCAAATATAGTATTATACAATATCACTCACATTGTTACTTCATAAATATTTTTATATATACTTCTTCAAATATCATATCCTCGTATTTTGAGGGGGGGAGGGCTAAAAATACTTTTGGGGATGTTAAGCCCCCTAGCCCCCCCCCATCTATTTGCGCTAATGCGTGTGACTTACGAGCGGTCGTTGTTTTACGGAATGTCCGATCACAGGTTAGCCGGGGCAAACGTGCGCGATTAAATTTGACGACGAGAGGCGTGACGGATAATTTGGTTTTGTCGGTCACGGGGTGAAGCCCATACGCAATTTATTTCATTTGTGTGCGTGAATCCACTGCTACACTGTTGTAGATTCCGCGATTATTCGGTTCGCGACTATAATTATTTTATAACGTATACATACCGAGTAGGTATACCGTCGTCGTGATGTTACGATTCTGCAGACTATACGTATAAAATATTGTTTCGACCTGACCTATACGCGGCGGCGATGCGATCCATCCGTGTAGATAATATTATATTGTATCCGTTGGCGAAGGAGAGCGGCGGGATTCTGGGCGACCGGTTCGCTCCGCCTGAACCGTTTCGACGACGACCTAACCGTCTTTTCCGATTGTCGAATCATTCGCTCTTCTATAGTTCACAAAGTATAATATACACGGAGTACAATATACGGATGTTGGTGTCTCCCTATGGGTTCCTAAATAAATACTAGAACTTTTAGATTCTGAACGAAGTGAAGAAGCTAGTGTTTTTACAGTGATGCTTATTATTTATTTTTTTTTTTTATATTTTTTTTTTCTTCTGTGTACAACTTTTCGTATAGAAATACTTGTCCAAAAGTTTCGATCAATAACTTTTTGAAACCGGTATTGCCACTAGATTGTACTTTAAAGAGGTCATTTTTTGAATTTCTCAATTCTTCAATTTTTTTTTTTTTTTTTTGTAAAAAACTAGCCAAAATTTGACAAAAATGACTCGGAAACCATCATTTTTTGATCAGAATTTTATAAAAATTTAAACATAGATAGAAAATCCTATAAAAAAGATTTTGGCGCAAGAAAATTTTGAAAATGTAAAAAAAAATTTTGGACATTTTTCGAACATTTTTTTTTCTTATATTATTAACTTGCTTCGTACAGAATCGTTTTACTGAAGAAATGATTTATCGTTTCTTTAAAATTTAATACGCCCGCCAAAAGAAACCCACCTGTGGTGCAAAGAACATCCATCGTGCGAAGTATGTCCGGCTTTTTTAAATTTTGTTTTGAAAAAAGTTAACCTAACATTTTTGCTCGCATTTTTGTAAAAATAGATGTTACATAAACTGTAGAATAAAAATATTGAAAATATTTTTTTTTTTGGATTTCTATCACGTATATCAGTTTCTAAAACAAGGGCCTATATTATTTTACATGCACATAAAATAAACAATTCTAACATATTATAATATTCAACGTGAAACTATTTTATCCAGATTATAAAAAAAATAAAAACGACTTGTCTCGAAATTAACTAGGTGGATATTCATAGGTTAACATTGTTTTGCCGTTACGAATAACCATATTAGTGCGATCTTTATTTGTATCTGTGTGACTGGATCTTCAAAAGAAAGATGCACTTGAACAAGAATAAATTGCTTATCATTTTCTTCCTAGGCGTAAAGTCGACCAATCGGTAGCAACGAATAAAAATGTTTTATGATATTTTATATTTTCAACTTCAACTTGGCAATTTTACTCTAACTCTTTTCAATATATTTCTACACTTTAAGTCATCTCGATGAAGCTATTTCATCTGTTCCGCGCACGCCGTCTCGCGGTTTGGGCCACTGACACACTGTGAGCGCAGCGTCGAGAAAACAACAATATTATTACACCGTGCTCGACATATTATTATTGTGCGTCGTACAAACTTTTGACGTGCCACTTATTTCTCCGTGTACTAAAACGAGAAATTTTTTCTTTTTTTTTTTCTGAATTGCGTCCGCCCCAGTCTCTTCGTAATAACAACAACGATAATAATAATTGTTCGATCACTGACAGTGCGCATACAACTTTTACCTGTGTTTATCATAGATAACGTAATGATATCTTTACTTAAGTAGGGTTGCCACATTTCAAAATTAAAAATACGAGACAAACAAAAAATGATTTTTATCCCCCCCCCCTCCAACAGTTGATTCTTTTTTAAATGAAAATGTTTTTAGTTAATTTCTCCATTTAAGTTTTATAATTTTTGAATAATATTTCAACAGAATATTTATGTTAATAAGAACGTACACTAAATAAAGTATAAATATAACATTTTTAAACTTGATAAAATATTTTTTTTATAAAAATGACTTTGTATTCTTTAGGTAGTATCCATTAGCCAATAGGAATGAAATTATAAAACAGGTATCACAATCATTTTATAAAAATACGAGTATAATATATATTTTATCTTTACAAAATTAATTGATTGTTGAATTTCCTGATCATGCAGGTCTATCATATTTATCGGAACTTAGAAGAATGGAGGATATCTTTTATAATATTTATTGATATCCTAAGAGTCAAAGGGATGTTTGGTAATTTTTTGAAATAACGATTTGATTCATTTAAGTGTACATATAAAACGCTTACCGAGATAACAAGTAGCTAATAATATTAATGAAAACAATCACGCGCGAGCGTACATTAATAATTATTCTAATTTTGGTTTTAATTTTGTTGCAGGTATGTATCAGTGTCAGTTCGTATACAATTCGAATCAAGTCGCGTGACTTGGTAGTTTTTCCTTCCGCTTGGAAAATATCAATAACGAATTAATTGACGTTTATGGCGTTTATGTCAGTGCCGTTAGTAAACATGCATATACAGGTATGAAAAAATGTAAATTTTCAGTTCGTTTTTGGAGAAATCTTTTTTCAAAAAGCTTTCAGGTGAGAAGTCAATGACAAAAATGATAAAATAAACAGAATTTTTGTCCATGCTAACACGGTTTGCAAAACAGTGCAGAATGGGAAAGACTGTGCTGTATAAGACATTGATAAATTGGTTCAAATGTGTTACAAAATTTGGTCCAAAGAAGTTGTGTTTTTATAAAATATCTCATTTTTCTTGACTTTCGGTTTTTTTTCCCCCTAGAATTATTGTTTTCAACGCTATTCCTATTATTATTATTTCGCCTCAGAACCTAACCATAACAGTAATCTTATATTATTACTATCTATTCTGTTGTAATACAGTGATTGGTATTTAACGTTTTTGGATCCGGGTGATTTTCCGCGTTACACGAGTATAACTACTAATAATATATATCATACACGCTCGATTATCCGTTAAATAACAACAACAACGAGAAACGTTATTATTAATGGCTTCTGTACGATGAAAACAATACGAGCGCGCGCGAACGTTTGCGGACCGAATTTCTCTTAGGAAAAATATTCTAAAGATCCGTTATGTCATCGTGGGCGCAGCAGACGGCGGCGGCGGCGGTGCGAAAAACTTTGAAAAACGCCCGCGGACCTCATTGTCGCTATCGTCGTCGCCGTCGTTGTCGACGACACTGGGTTGCTATTATAATGTAGTATTTTTGTACGCGTTGTGCCGATACTGTTGCGCGTATAGTGTTTTTATTTTTCTATTTTGGCACAAAGACTTCTTGCACGACTTTCGACGGGTCTTTCCGTCCGTCTGTCTCTCTGACGATACTACTCCTATACGACGGTACACAGTGGTTAGGTTCGAAAAAAAATATGCTACGTCACTAATGTAACCGATTACCCGCCTGTGCTTGCCCGTGTCGCCTCTACCTACATACCGGCCAACGAACGGCAAACGGACACCTGCAGCTGCTGCTGGCTGAGTCCCACACACACGAGCGAACAATAAAGCGAAATATTTTCTGTCAATTCGTCATAACATATATTATAAATAGGGCGCGCGCGCTCGTAAAGAAAAAGTGTACAATGTTGTCAAAACAGGAAACATTTTTACTTTTCGTTATTTTATTTCACCCCTCGTCTGTATGTGATGTACGAATTCAATGTGCGCACCGGTGCGTTCGCGAATTCAAGGGCAAATTACTTGTGTGCGCCCTGCGAAGTCGTGCGTCGTGCGAAGTACACCCATCGTGCGAAGTATGTCCGCTTTTTATTTTTTATTTTATCTGTGTACAACTTTTCGTATAGAAATACTTGTCCAAAAGTTTCGATCAATAACTTTTTCAAACCCGATTCGCCTCTAGATTGTACTTTAGAGAGGTCATTTTTTTAATTTCTCAATTCTTCAGTGTTTTTTTTGGAAAAAACTACCCAAAATTTGACAAAAACGACTCGAAACCATCATAATAATTTAATACATTATTTCTACACGAGATTTAACGACTCGAAAACGCACAAGACCTGCACGTTTTCGAAAATATATCGATTGGTGTATAAATCTAGAGTGACGTTACCACTGACCTATTTCAAAGGACTCAAACATTTTTCGCTTCATTAATAATCATTATATTCATCGAATGAGAAATTTAAAGATTAAAAACCTCTGTTTTCCTGCAAATATTACAAAATTCTGTTCTCTCTACCATTGTATTCTGCCAATTTTCTCGTACCTACGAAATGTCTTTCTCTCCTGTTACTTTTAATTATATATTAAAAATTTAAAGTCAAAAGATCCAATTTAATATCCTATGAACATATTAAGTTGTCTACAAAATTTGTTGTACATATTATATGTATATAAAACTGTAAGATTTCACTGAGTATTAAATCGGATATTTTGACTAAATAGGGATTTAAAAATAAGTTTACACTTTCTAGTTCATCGTGTACAGTGTATAGTCAATGGAACTCGATTCGAAATTCCAAAGCCAATCTACTGCAACGTCGATCGCCACGTAGCGTCGCGCCGATGTTGCCACAGGAA
This sequence comes from Stegophylla sp. TES_Ste_2020, assembly GCA_025469315.1. Lineage (NCBI taxonomy): Eukaryota > Metazoa > Arthropoda > Insecta > Hemiptera > Aphididae > Stegophylla > Stegophylla sp. TES_Ste_2020. The sequence goes on along the minus strand of JAIPRM010006516.1, from coordinate 4,265 downwards.
TGAAATATCGGTAGAATCGCGCGACAGGGTTGACAAAGTTCTTTTATTCCACTCGGGCAAAACGTGTTTTGAACGTTAGAAATAATAAAAAAAAATAAGAACTATGTCGGTTTTTTTTGCCGTCCGAAACACGTTTGAAATAACATTGCACAGCAACAACCCCCCGCGGTATGTTCGCAATAAAACATTTTCTCGTGACATTCACTCGGGAAGCTCAATGATCCCGCGCGTGCTTACGTGTGCATAAATGGGTATATATGTTATTTTACTTTATATCTATACAATATAATATAACATTCGCGCAACCGCGTTTTTTTTTTTTAAATGTGCAGTAGCCAGCAGATTATCTTAACATTATAATATTGTTACGTTCCTTCGATGCTTGAGTATAAGTTATGTTGGTACTTATGTATTATACCCTATATATATATATATACGTATATATATTTACCAACGTACTGTTGAACGTGTGTCAATTATGAATGAGATTATTTTGACAGATTAAAAATATTGTCAAAAATTCAATACAATTAAGATGAGGTTTTCAAAAGGTATATGTAAAGACCTATTAATTCACAAATTTATCGAGTAGCAATACGTATTATTGCAAAATATTCTGTGTTTCATTCTCGTTGTGGCGAAAATGCAAATTTTAAGCAGTCAAAAGTATCAACATTTTTTTTAAATTAGCAACTGCTGCAGCATATACCAGTAGATAAAACAATTTACTATGATCCGACAGATTTACTGTCAATATGTTTTACTCGAGTATGTATATTTTATTGCAGAGAGATTATGTTCGATGACACTATATTATACGAAAAAAACCCGATGACGCGTTCATAATTAAATACATAAGAAAAAAAAAATTATCGACTCGTCCTTGCTCGCCATATTCATATAGTTATTGCTTTTAGTTGTATGAACTAAAAGATAAATGTAATAATAATGTAATCTATACATTGACATACACACTAATCATTTATATCGACGGGACGTTTAGTTATTATTTCCATCTTTGACATCCACTTGGATTCGAAATCCGTTGATACTATAATGACATAACATATTTGGATGATTGTAAATTATTATTTATATGCTTGTAAAATGATAAATTATTAATCAGGGTGTGAAAAAAAAGCAAAGAAATTATTGTTTTAATAATACAATATCTATTTGAATTAATTTGACGTCACGTTTATTGACTTATTATTTTGATCATTTATGCACACTATACAATATTAATTGTGTGCAGGATTACTCCAACGATGTATTTAGGATTTATCAAAACAGGGAAAATATAATTTATTAGATTCTGGGCAGAGTAAAGAAGCTTATGAATTTATAATGATATTTTATTTATTCTTGTTCTGTGAACACTTTTGAGCGTAGAAATACTTATCCGAAAGCTATGATCAGCCACTTTTTAAATAAATATTCGGCTCTAGATGGTACTTAATACTTAGCATTCAAAATTTGCGTTATTTCAAAGGATTTCCATTTGTCATTTTGATCGTTGGGCCCAATGAGGCCATTGGTAATGTGTTAACCATGGTACGGGGTTGGGAACCTTTGCTCAGAAGCGTTTTATTGAAGAAATGATTTATTGTTTTATTTTAATTCTATACACCCACTAAGAATATCCCAACTGGAAAGCAAAGTTTATCCATGGTGCAAAATATGTCCCGAACAAATTGAATTTTAATTTATAATTTATGTAACCTATAATGACAAGGCAATGAGTCACGATTTTTATTAATCACGTTTGATAAAGTCGATGTTTATTTAATAAACTCAATAAGCAATATTATCTCCTTGACAACGTGAAAAATAATAAAGAAACAAATTTCCTCCATTAAGTGGTCAGTTCATCTATTTGTGTGTATTGTCCAGTTAACAATACTCTGGACAACGTTTTAGACTGAGCAAAGCAAAATCGCTAGTGTTTTACAATGATTTTTATTTTTTTTCCTGTGAAATATTTTTCTTATGGAAATACTTTTCTAAAAGTTTTGACCAGCAACTTTTTGAAAGTAAATTTTCCTCTAGATAGTACTTTAAGGAGATTATTTTTCGAAATTCACAATTGTTTTCTCAAAATTAGGAAAAATTTACCCAAAATTCGACAAAAAAGATTCGGAAACTTTCATTTTTCAATCCAGGCTTTATAAAAATTCAAACATAGACAATATGAGAAATATTTTGGATCAAGAAAATTTGGAAAATATAAAAAACATTGTTGGACATTTTTTTCTCCTTTTCTTTATTTATTAAATAGAAAGAGTAAAGTAAAGTAAAATAAAGTGAAGTAAAGGAAAGTAGAGTAATGTAAAAGCAAAGGATAAGTAAAGTAAAGCAAAGATGAGTAAAATATAGACAAGAAAGCCGGACATACTTTGCATCACAAATAATCTTAGCTCCTCGGGCTAAATGCTCTTGGTGGGTGTGTTGAAAACTATGACTGTAATATTGTTCTTTATATTATTAACTTCCTTCATTCAGAATCGTATTATTGAAAATTAATTTATTTTATTATTATTCATCGTGCACGTTTTATGTAAATTGTATATAAATAAATATGTTGTAAAAAATAAAGCGTAAAAAGTAATAAAGCATAAAAAGTTCAAAGGGATATTTATTCCCCAAATTATTCTACCTCATAAAAATACATCATTGGATGAAACGATTAGCATTTAAAATATTATATTTATATATACCATAATGGTTATCGACCAAATGCGTAGAGTACACGTGTTAAGAATATTTTCATGCCACTGTAAATTAATAATAATATAGTTACCATTATAATAGTAATTAATATTCATCAGACGACGTGACAAAATATTTGCCTCGGGCAGAGGCAAAAAACCCGCTCGTTGCGTCCCCACGATTACGTGTGCGCAAGTCGATTTCACGTAGTCATTAATAATTAAAAACACAGTCCTATTATAATTAATCGAAGTATGATATCCTCCAGACGTTTAAAACTTAACGTGCTCGTATGGCAAACCGACAGCAGTATATTCAGGGGTATATTCGAGTAAAATGTGTTCGTTGCTGTTGTTATTATTGTTATTTGTACGCACTTAATCTTGTCTTAATTATTGAACGGTTATTATTATTTTATAATTATTTAACGTCTTGCTCGGATAATGCGTAATAATTACACGTCGTTGGACCACTCGGAAAAACGGTTTTTACCTGTTTATCACCATCAATTACGATTTTATTTGCTTAATTATTCAACATAATACACGTCGTCGGAGAGCGTATCTGACGTGTACCTGTTATAAAATAATATCGAGTATTTCGTAATTCGATAATAATTGTGGCAATTTTTTAACGTTCTTCGTCTTATTCATCATAATCTTACGTTTTATAAATACTGTGTGTAACGTTCTCGCAGTGTATGTTATTAATATCGCAACATTTGACACGATGAACTGTTCGTGATCTGTTCTTTAACTGTATCGAGTTTCACGTTTTTTTTTTTTCGATTTTTTCGTGACTACATATTTTGATTCGCAGAAATCCAACTCTTGTCAGACGTGTATTTACACCGTGCCGCCCGTTTACCAGCATTATTGTCGCTCTATTGTATAGGTCAATCTTCTCTCGGCGAACAATATGCGTTTGCATACCTGTGCCTCTGCGTATATAATAGGTACGCGCAATATTATATTCTCTCTCTCTCTCTCTCTCTCTATGAACCCGCGCGTTCTTGTGCTCGCCTAATGAATATTCTTGTACGATAATGTTGTACCGATATGATATTATAAACAACACGGTACACGCTTTTTTCCCAATCACGTCGTTCGAAATCATAGAGTAAAAAATAGAATATAGAGGGGCCATATCGTATACTGTTACGTATAGTGAATTGAAGCAATCAAATGGAATACGCTAAGAGTGACCATTTTAAGGAAAATAAAATTTATTTTTCTTATTTGGTTGGTACCACTTTAAATTTTCATATTATCATATTAGATAAGATCACAGATATATATATAATAAACTAGATGGCCGACTTCGTACTAGACTATGCATCCAAATATGAATCCTCGCCATTTGCAGGTTGGGCAATGTTTACAAACAGGTATTAACAGTGTATGTGATAATAAGTAATAATAGGTAATCAATTTTCAAATCAAATTGTATAATACTACACTTTTAGTAGTGTCCTAAAAGCTGTTGTATCCTTAATAGTAATTAGTGTCAGTTATTAAGTAGCAATTATTAAACATTCTCAATATAAAATGACAATA
>JAIPRM010006515.1:0-18567 GCA_025469315.1 Stegophylla sp. TES_Ste_2020 | reverse complement strand
TTGAAGAATTGAGAAATTCAAAAAATGACCTCTTTAAAGTACAATCTAGAGGCGAATAGGGTTTCAAAAAGTTATTGATCGAAACTTTTGGACAAGTATTTCTATACGAAAAGTTGTACACAGAAATAAATAAATAAATAAATAAACATCATTAAAAGTAAAAACACTAGCTTCTTCACTTCGTTCAGAATCTAAAATTATTCAATAGGTTTGATGAATAAAAAGAAAAAATTAAAAATAGTTGACTCTTATTCAGGGCTGCAAAGAATTAACAAATATAGTTTTTATAATATAGTTTTTTTTTTACACTGATTTTTAATAAGTAATTTAAGTATACAAAATGTATTATAAACATGATTTAAATTTACTAATTTAATTCAAAAAACAAAAAACAATGTTTAAAAGTTGTTAAAAACCATGAATTTTTAGTTTTAAATAATTTTTCTGTTAAATCTATCCTCTATCAAATTTTTAATCATTTGAAACATTTATAATGTTATAATGTTATAAATGTATAAATGTATTTTTTCTCATTAAATTTGTTTTTCCTTTTCTTTATTTTTTAGATAAAAAAAAAAGTAAAGTAAAGTAAAGCGAAATAAGTAAAGTATAGACAAGAAAGCCGAATATACTTCCCACCACGTGTATATCCTTTGCTCTTTGGTCAGATACTCTTGGTAGTTGTGTTGATAATGACGACTATTATTGTTTCTTATATTATTAACTTCTTTCGTTCAAAATCGCATTATTGAAGAAATTATTTATCGTTTCTTCAAAATTCCACGCACCCACCAAAAGTATCTGACCCAAGGAGCGAAGTATGTCCGACATTTTTACAACTTTATTGCCATGAAAACTATCTGAAAATGAAAAAAAAAAACCCCGTATTTAAGTATCGACTAAATGGCATTTCTATTATTAGAGCACTTTTTGTACTCAAAAAACCCACACTATTATTAAAACATACTCCGTTTAAAATACTGTTGAAATCTCGATGTATGCGTGTACTAATTAAAAATATTCCAAGTAGGTACGCAAGAACCTTATATTGTTGGGGAAAAATGCGTACGTGCTCACGAGGTTCTCATTGAAATGCACACAATTCCGAAGTCTATATAGATTTTTTTTTTTTTTAATTATTTATAAAATAATATTACAGTCTATAAATTAAAAAAATTATAAATTTATTATGAGTTTTACTTTTTGGCTTGATGAGTTGACAAGAGATTGAAGACGGCGTCCAGTGACACTATAGTATTATGTTTATTTTTATATGAATGCTTATTTATTACGAGAAGGACAAAAAAATCCCCGGATGCCGAGGGTGGAAGTTTGTACGTCGTCACTTCAATCCTCGGACAGGGCATAGTTGAAGTGTACAAAGCATCTTTAGTAAGCTGTTTTGACAGCTAATGTCGTCATAGTAGTATTTATTATTAATTAATTACCCGCAGTTGGGCATTCAGCACTCCATAATGGTAAATTATACAATATAATTTGAAAGCTATAATTAATCAAAATAATGTGTACAAATAAAATTAAAATAAAACGCATCTTTCAGCATTTATCTCATGTCGTCCGAATATAGCAAACACAACCATCATCTGGTAGTCTGATATAACTCTAAGTATTAAACTGAAATTCGTTTAAAAATATCGTCGAACAAAAATTAATTTTTTGACACGAATAGTTTTTAGACTAATATTTGAACGTTTTTAAATTTCATCAAACCTCGAATAAACCACATGGTAAACGTTTGGTAAAAATGTATGTTTAAAGAACAATATATTTCATAAAAAAAAAAAATAAATACACTACGGATTCTAACGTGTTTAATCGAATTTTCGATTGCTTATTTTTCTCACGCTCACAGAATAACATTGAAAAAATACATAAATTACCTCTTCAAAACACATACTTAGGCATTTTAACTTTATATAAAGAATGAATGCAACTTTTCGACCATTATTTTTGACTTGAAACGTTAACACATAAATAATAAATAAAGGTCATTCTAAAATCAATAGATTTAACTTTTCACTCAGAACCTCAAGAATTGGAGCATACGGAAAAATAACAATTATTGTAATTATTTTAGCACGGGTTTATATTATGTTAGATATGGAACAGCCCAGTATTGATTATACAAGTTATGTGAATTGTATATTATACCTAACCATTATACAGACATTATACCTAACCTAACGATTAATAACGGTATTTCTGTAAAGTTTACTTTTTCACATTTTAAAGTTTTAATAAATATGTAGTAATTTATATTTTGTAACAATTATAATTTTAGATTCTGAGCGAAGTGAAGAAACTTATGATTTTACAATAATGTTTATTTATTTTATTTTTTTTCTCTTTCTGAAAACACTTTTTCGTATAGAAATACTTGACCAAAAATTTCGATAAGTAACTTTATAGATCTAAAATCACACCCAGATAGTACTTTAAAGTAGTAATTTTCGAAATTTCTCATTATTTTTTTTTCGAAAACGTGAAAAATCAGTCAATAAAATTGAAAAAAAACGGCAAAATATGCAATTACCGGAATTTTCATAAAATTTAAAATTATTTTTTAACATATCTTCAAAAATAATGCAGTTAGAAACTTGAAACAATTACCAACTACTAAAAATGACCACACAAACACTTCAAAAACATTTTAAAAATATTTGATCAATTTTGAGTTATGAATAGCCATTTAAAAATATTGAAAATATTTCGTCTTTTTGTTAGTTTTTATGTAATAATATTTTTTAATTCTTGATACTAAGACTTGAAAATTTAATATAATCTCACTTACATACGTGTCTAATTGATGTGAAAAATTTCAAAAATTGTAAGTCAAATTTTTTCTCTATAACAGTTTGAAGTTAGAATTTTGAAAAAATTCGTTAGTTTTATCTAAAATTAAACGCTTTAACGTATGAAAAAGAATTTAGTTAATGAATGAAATCGATTAAGGAATCATGAATTGTTTTCCAATTATCAACAATAGTTTAATACAGACTTTGTAAACAATTTTAAAAAAGTTTGACAATTTTTAGGAAACACTTAATATTCTTGAAATGTCTTGTTCTTAGTAAATTTTTACCTAGGTAATAAAATGGAAAAAATGGTGCTCTAAACTAGAAATATTACAAACCTTTAATATAATCTTGTTACGAAAATTCACATTTGGTCACTATTTTTTTATAATTTCCACCATTGTAATGCGGTGGACGCATAAAAAGTAAGAATTAATTTTGCATAGAACGTTGTTTTGAATGGAATTTTTCTTATGGAACTTTTTTTTCAGTGGACCGAAAATTTTACGGAACTTTTTTCTAAAAAAATTTTGTTACGGAATATATGTTTTTAGGAATTACTTGTCATTGGAAATATTTTAATGGAAAATATTTGTAATGGAAAGTATTATGCCATGAAAATTATTATTAGTTAATTAAAAAATATTTTACACGATAAAAAGTAGGTACATACCATTATCGAAACCGAAACTAATGACAGTTGTATCCAAAAATATAGTACATCTCTCCAAAAATGTTTAAATTGATTTCATTGCAAATATATTTTTTTTAAATTTAATATCATTATTTTAAGTATTTTCCATTTCAAATGATTTCCACTAAAATTTTGTTTTCCATTGGGTACATGAACAATTTCTTAAAAATATTTTTCATTATTTCAAATTCCAGCAAAAAAAATATCATTATCAAATTAATTCCATTTCAAAGAATGTCCCCGGTACAAACGCGTACAACGTCCGTTGGAATTTTTTCCATTATTTTTTTCGTTCCAATAAAAATATATTACACCCTCCCACGATGCTCCCCGCGTTCGTCGTCGTCGTCGTCGGTACACGGCGCCGTCGAACCGGCGGCGCGCGCGTTTGGTTGCCGCGGAGCGACGCCGAAATATATAAATAATTTATTAAATAATAAATACATACACACATCGGAATGTAAAAATAAAAATAATATCACGGCGTGGCGGCGCGCATTCGGCTGAATTCCTGTTACCGGACGATACCGCGCAGACTCGGCCGGCACCACGCGCCATCGCCGGAATGCGGTAATGCGGTAACGCGCCGCCGCCGGGATTCCGCGAGACAAACCCGTCCGTCACACGACGACGCGACGCGAGCATACAGGGCGACCCGAAAACAGAAAAAAAAGCCGGAAATACTTCGCACGATGGGTGTTTTTCGTACGATGGGTGGGATTCTCTTGACCGGTGTATTGAATTTTAAAGAAACGATAAATCATTTCTTCAATAAAACGATTCTGAACGAGGGAAGTTATTAATATGAAAAATAAATGAGAAAAACAAAATGTTAGAAAAATGTCCAATATTTTTTTTTTTCACATTTTCGAAATTTTCTATCTATGTTTAAATTTTCATAAAATTCGGATCAAAAAATGATGGTTTCCGAGTCGTTTTTGTCAAATTCTGGGTAGTTTTTTCTAAAAAAAACATTGAAGAATTAAGAAATTTAAAAAATGACCTGTCTAAAGTACAATGTAGAGGCAAATCCGGTTTCAAAAAGTTATTGATCAAAACTTTTGAACAAGTTTTTTCTATACGAAAAGTTGTACACAGAAAAAAAAATAAAAAATAAACATCATTGTAAAAACACTAGCTTCTTCACTTCGTTCAAAATCTAAAAAAGTTGCGGTTTTGCAACACGTGACGACAACAAAATATATTATGTTGTTGTTGGGGTTAGGAGGGGAGTAAAAGGGGAGCTGCATTAGTTTCAGTATTTAGATAGTGCGAAAAAATAAACAATCCCCTCCCCCTGCTGAACAATACGTCTGTGTGTGAGTTTTGACGTAGTGACATCGTTTTCCTGTCACCGTAGACGCCGCGAGGGGGGTGCGACGGTGCGTGAAGGTGCAATTGCACCCCTACCCCAGTATTTTTGAAAAAATTGAATGCTGGTGGAAATATTGTATTTTACACAATTATCAACAAGCTATATTAATAATATAAGTTGTTAAGGTTAACGTCTAGGTTTTTTTTAAATTTCTCAATTGAATTTTCATTGAATTTTTATATCCTCTTTTTTTTTCGTATACTATGCAGCAACCCCCTGACAACTATTCCTATGCCTGTCACGTTTACTTAACCCCGAGGGATATCGAAAAACCTCGCGAAACCTGGATTTATTTTTGAAAATCCTTTCGCTGGAACCGTTCATGCACATGCATGTTTTCGGTATAATAAAGTATTTTTTTGGATTTTTTTCCACAGATCACCCTGTACATCTGCCCTGTCGTCCGTCCGTTCCGGTCGGGACGCGCGTCGTTTTGACCCGTCGTCTGCGTCACTGTCGTACCAGGATCGCAGGTGGCAGACGTCGCCGTCGTGCCGCAGTGCGTATTACACGTGTATGCCAATATCTTCGTCAGTCGCCGGAGAAACGGACGCAGTACGGCTCTATGCGCTCCTGGTCACCACGCCACGTATTATTCAAGAATGTCGGACGGACGTGTTAACACACTCCTAACCTAGCCTAGGGAAATCTAGCCTTAAAAGTTCAAGCACTGACCGTCCAATTTACCAATAGTTTCAATCCCTTTTTTGACAACGGTTTGTTGCTTGAAATAAATTAAAAAGTAGTACCTCTGATGTTCCTTTTACTTGTTTTACAGTACTTTTAAATTTTAACATAACTGATAATTCATTATAAAAAAAAAAAAAAAACCTATTAATTTAATGCTCACTCGAGTATTTCTATAATATTATGTTAGACACAAGTGAGTAAATTATTATAAATTTTAATAAACGAATAAAAACATTGAAATAAAACAAATGGTTTGATTTTAAATTATTTTAATATTGTATTTGAACCTGGAATTTAATATTATTATTATTTTTATTACATTTTCTGACTTTTTGACGTATCTATTTCAGAAAATTTATAACATAATTTTATAACGTTAGATGTGAAATAAACACTTTACCTGGACTTTCTGGGTTCTCATTGGCCCGTTTCAAATTTGCGCTTCAGAATTATAGTCCATGGCTGTTTTTATCAGTTACCCATTGTTATATTTTGTAATGTATATTAGATTTTAGAATTATTATTATTATTATTATTATTATAGTGAGGCTCGAAAATTGTTTCCATGTTTTTGTGAAAAATTAGGTTTAAGAGTTTTAAGAACATATTTCTTAATTTCACAATTTTTTGGTGCGTATTTGATGAAAACGTTTGAAAATTCGTTAATAACAATGCGAAATTAATTTTGTGGGTTTTCATTAACTACATTGTTCCTTAGGTACTATGTTTTTCAAATACGTATATGTATACAGTATCACACAATTAATTAGACGAATATAAAAAAAAAACAATTTTCGAGAATTTATTCAAGGCTGTTAGACATTTAATTATTTATGAGAAAGCTTGTGCGCTAAATTTTCAAGTTTATGTTATGAAGAATATACAATTTTAACTTTTATTAGAATAAAAAAAACATACAAAATACGAGTCATTTTCAAAATTCTATATTTATCCCAAAAAAGTTACATTTTTTTCTGTATACGTTACACTATAATAATATTTAATTTTTAATATAATAATTTAATTATAATAATATTTTTCTTGGAGGCAGTGGTAGCAATATTTAGTTATATTTTGTGATATAAAAATAGTTAGACACCCCTATAGTATATAAATTTCACGAAAATTATACTTACTTTAAATAAGACGTGTTTTCGAATTTAGCATTAATTTTTGAGAGAAATAGCAAAAAAATTAATGAAGAAATTGTTTAAGCAAGCACCCGTTTTAAACAAGATCAAGGCTGTTTTTGTGTAAATCAGATTATTTTTAAAATCTATTTCTTATGGGATATTTATACTAAAATTAAAAATAATGGTACCTTACTATTACATCACTATACTTTATACTGAGGTGAGTGAAGCAATTATTATTTATATTAGAATCCACAGTAGGAATCACTGTCTTTTTTCCCCTAAGTATGATATATAGTCCTAGATCCACATTATGTTTCCCAACGACTGTTATATTTTTTATATTTATTCGCAAATTATTTGCCAATAACTTAAGAATAATAGTCATAAAATTATGATGAATAATTTTAGTTTATCACGTGATACAAAGCGACTTTTTTTATTATGAACCAGTAATAATTATCTGTAAAGATTTTGAGTAAAATTGATTTCGAATTTTTCAATCATTGCATTATAATATTTAAGTTTAAGTTTTACACTGTATTCAAAAATGTTACAATTATTGTTTTAAAATGTTGAATAATAATCCAATTAAGAAGTTAACTTTAAACTTTGATATTTAATATTTAATTTTTTGCAATAAAATATTACAACATAAAATATCTAAAAATTTGACGTAAAGATTTTCTAAAATACATAATATTAAGTTACGAAATAGTACAATATGCTTTGAATAGATTAAAAATTACCACACTGTTTAAAAACATGCTCTATAGGTTTATTGAAATATGCAAACATGTGCTTTATAAAAGTTTATATTTTTAATCACAACTTCTTGGAACATATTATTTTACATTTACTAAGCATCCGGTATGTGAGTAATACCTATATTATATAAGAGTTGTTATTTGAAAATCAAAAGCTATTATTATTTGAAGATATAAGGAATACGAGTAAAATTTTGTAAAAATAATTCTTAAATTATTCTAAATGATGACTAAAAAACCCCGTAATCAATTTCGCTCAAAATCTTTACAGATAATGGATGGTTCATGATAAAAAAATTACTCTATACATTTATAAGTTGTACACCCCCAAAAAAAAAAAAAAAATTGTCAACGATTCCTGTGTGTTGGGCCATCATCTCCTTCACCCGACCTTATTACAGAATATAAGTGTGTAATAGTTATTTAAATTTTCTATGACAGTTACCTATTATTGATTATTTTAGATTCAACAACTACAGCAGTTAGACTTTGATTCAACCGAAATACCAAAAATGGTCAAGATATTGTTTAAAATGGTTACTTGTTTATGCATTTCTTCGCCATTTATTTGCTATTTATCTCAAAATTTAACAAGAAATTAAAAACGCATTTAAAAAAAAAAAAAATCTGTTATAATTTGTGTTTAATTTTCAATTTATAGAGTTTTGGCACGAAACTTTTTAAGCTATGGAAATTTTTTTAATGTATTCTTATAGTTATAGTACTCCTACGCTTTATCAATAAATTATAGAATACAATTTTCAGCAACCACTGCCCCAACGGAGATAAATACATCGGCAAATGTATAAATTATTATTAATAAACAAAATATTTTTTTTTTCTTTGAATTACATACAATTCATAAAACTAATATATTTAATTTAACATATTTTAAAATCTATAGTTATGATTTATGACATAGACAATGTCGAATAATTTTGACAGCCAAGCAATACTAATGTATACTTTGGATATGCCTATTTACATTTTAGATTCTATATCATTTTTTTGAAGAAGAAATTATAATTTTAAAAGATTTGTAGCCATTATTTTTATAAATTTTAAAATAATCAATACAATGTATATGTGGTATAAAAGAATGCATTTTGATATTTTTGTAAAATAGCCAATACTCAAAACAGTTTAAACAAATTTTGATTGTATGATAATACCATTGCGACCTGCTTAGATAGATTGAATCTTACTGAATCGCTCGGTTGGTATCTGCTTCCGTAGAGTTTTGCTATTTGATTCCAGTGTCGAATAAATTAATTTAAACAGCATGCTTCCCTTCAGATGTTCATTCGGATTATTCGCTGTTCGATGATGTTAAAAAAAAAAAAAAAATGTAAACGAGTTTTCAAAATAATTTTCAAAAAGTTTTAATTTATGAACCGGAGTCCTCGTTTCGTTTCCAATATGAAAAACTGCGCAGGCTATATTATTTTGACGTAACGTTGGACATTACAATAGTCTGCATAGGAAACTATGTAAAAAATGTAATTTTAATCACTCGGCTGCTTAATGTTGCACTAATATTTAAATCGACACGAGAAACTAAATTGTGTTAAAAATTATATTTTAAATCCTGCGGAGAATAAATAATGTATGTATCGATTGGAGCATAGATTCTCACGCTAAATATTGACGTACGAGACGATTTCAGTAACTAAAATCCATCGGTTTGGAGTCGCCAATGAGCTAATGTTACACGCGCCCACCCGCATAGATAAGAGGAAAAAGCTCCGGGTTATTAAAAAATATTGCTAATCGAAGATTAACAGGATATGAGTCCCCATACGGATAATAAATTATGATAAATATTCGTTTTGTTTCGTTATCGCTATAAAATGGGTGATAAATATTATATAGTAGCGCTTAATCTCTATTGTCATTATTATTCCTGATAGTTATGAATTAATTATTCATGAATCATCGATATTTTGTGTTATATGCGAAATATCATTAAAATTAATTTTAAATAGACTGTAATCAAACGGATTCTCAGACTTTCGAGGTTATAATATAAATTTATATACTACAATATTGTATACCTATAGGTTAAATAATTTTAATAATAATAATTATTCTAACGCAATTTATTATATATTGGTGATTGAATGCTGAATATCGGATATTTCGATTATATCAATTCTCTTTAATATAATAACGATATTATTTATTTATGGCATAACATTTACTATATACTTTGTATAAATTTAAAATTAATAATATAAAACATATTATACTCGTAAGTATATATATTATATATAGGTATATATATATTTATATATATAATTGTGGTATAAACAAAAGATATAAAATCTCACAAAATATATTAATAAAATAAGGTTTTTTTTGTTAATAGTTTAAACTCATAAATTATAAATTTTTATAAGCATTCAAAGTTAGGATTTTATGGAACTGATAATGTTCAATGTTCACGTTAAATTTTTGATGACGTTTTCAATTCAAACCTCAAAAAATTCTCAATCGTTTTCCGAAAGTTTGGGAAAATGAATTTTTTTCTTCAAAAAAATGTTTTTTTTCTGTTTTTAGTTTTATTAAAATAAGTTGAATAAATTTGCTATGGGAAAAGCTTTAAATTTTAAGACAGACAAAAAAAAAATTGTTATGAATAATTAAATCTACATGGATCGCACAAATATTAAATTGTTAAACATACCTCATACAACAACAAAAAAAAAAAAAATTTTATACAACACTATAGAGTAATAATAATAAGATTTAAAATTTTTAAATAAAATTGTCTTTGAATAAACTGAAGCTCCACTCAAAATCGTTTTATTAAAGAAATGATTCATCGTTTCTTTAAAATTTAAACACACTCAACTGAGTCCTGTCAGAGGAACGAAGAATGTCTCTGGGCTTTTTTATTTTAATGTTATAAACCTGTAGTTTTCAGCAAACTTGTGATTTTATCGATATCAATCGATTAAAATATACTTTTTCAATGTACAAAATTGATATATCAAGGTAATTTTTTAAATCCTTTTTTTTTTTTTTTTAATTTCGAATGCACGATTCCCCTGGACCTGTTTAAATCTAAGGATCAAACTATTACCAACAAAATTCAACACAAGAAGCCATAGAGGGATATTGGGGTCTTAAATCTTGCAAGGGGAAGAAGGGCTTGAAAATATTCTGAGGGTACTTAAGACCCCTAAGACCTCCCCCCAATATCCCCCTATGGCTTCTTGTGTTGAATTTTGTTGGTAATAGTTTGGTCCTCAGATTTAAATAGGTCCAGGGAAGGTTAGTATATTGCTATTTTTACTTTAAAATTAGACATTTATTTTTTGGTTCTGGGAGGGGTTTAAACCCCTTAAACCCTCCCCCCCCGTAACTACACCACTGTAGTAGTGTACGAGCCGGCTGCACGAGACGGTGGACGATTTATTAGTGTGTATGGATGGAAACACGGGTGACGGGGACGCCGAATATATTACAATATTATAGTGTCATCAGACACGCGCCATTGTGCGACCGCGCTAAGTCGACAGCCGGCCGAGTGCCAGACGCTAAGACGCAAAGCTGTGCGGGAGTGCGGGCATTTTTTGGCAAACGCGCTACGGCGGCGGCGGTGGCCGAGGAGCCGGGGCAGCAGACGACTGGCCACCGCGCACGGTATTATTTCGCGCGTGGACGGACGACGACGGTCGGCCACGTTGGTGAGACTGTCGGGCGCGGCGGCGAAGGGGTTGCGGCGGCGGACAACGCGTAACGGGCCAACAAATCGCGGACCGCGACCGCACGGCGACGACGCGACGCCGCCGCCGCCGACGCTAGCGCGCGCGCTCGACGCGAACTCTGGTGTCGCGACCGGGGAACCCCATCCATCGATCGGGGGGCTGAACGGAGTGTGTGACGGGCGGGGGGCGGGGGCGGTGGCGTGGACGAGCGCGCGTCCGCGCGGCGTTTTGCGGCGTTGGCGGGCACCCACAAACCGGGGCCGCCGCACACATAGCAGTAGTCGCACCAGTGCCGCCCGCGTTTTTGCATCGCACACCGCCCGTGTGCCCCGCGCGCGCGTCCGTCCACAGAGCCCCGCGCTCTCACGACGACCGACCGGCCGGCCGCGACCACAATGTCATACCCGCACGGCAACCGGCGCAGACGGACCGACAGTCTGTGCTGCAGAGGTCTGACGTGAAAACCGGCAACAACACGCGTTCTCGCGGCGGACGACACTGCACCGGCGGCGGCGGCGGCGGCGGCGGCGGCGGTGGTGGTGGCGGCGTCGGCGGCGGTGGTGGCAGCCAGCGGCGGCGGCGGTGTCGGCTGCTCCGGCACACCTGTACAGGTAAAAATACGCCTACGAATTATACGTATGCAGGTGACCTGCCGCGGCCGCGGTATTTTGTCCGCGCGTGGGCGGGGTGCCGTCGTCTCGCGTCGTCCTTTCCTGGAGAAAACGGCCTTCTCGGGGGGCACTCGGAGGGGGGTCATTTCAGCGAGGCGAAATTACGACGGCGATTTACTATTGTTGATCGGGCGGAAAATAGTATAATATTATGCGACAAGGGCGCGGGAAACGAGCGATTTCAGTCGCGTGCGACACGAGGACAGCATTTAGCCCAAAACCGGTATTGCCTTCCTACACGAACCACACAAAGTATTTTGTTTCATACCTCATCATATATTTACAATACTCCTTGGAAAACGTCTTGTTTTTTCCATTCCAGCGGGCTGGACGGCGGATAGTGGTCACTTTCCACCTGTATCGAAAATTAAACTTTCAATGCAAATGTATAACGAAAATATAATTTTATCACTATTTTATGGTTACGACCGCAAACCGAGGCCCCGTATTGATTCAAGAGCTTTAAGGGGCCCCGAGTATCGGGGCAGCTGCTGCCCCGATCGTGTTTAAGAAGGAGACACGACGTCGCAAAAATTATATATTACGTGATGGTACGTGTGACGACGGGTCGCGTGATTTGACGTCATAAAAAGGAAACGTCAAGGCGGCGGCGGCGGCGACGTGACGTCTTTTTAATCTCGAAATAATTACACGAGTATAATATAATGTGTCGTGCAGACACTATAATATAATATCATAATAATATAATATTATAATAGAAGTATAGAGATTTTTCTCGATGACTTCGCGGGTGGTGTTCAAAGTGTGTGTGTGGAAAAAACGTGAAAAAAAAAATCATTAACACATGGTAACGCACATAAGTAGTATAATACTGCGTTTTTAAAAAATGCGCGCACACTGTCAGCCCACCCCGTCGTCACCGCCACCGCCACCGCCGCCGCGCCGTTGCCGCGCCACAACGCCGCCGCCGACGCGCCATCACACCGCCAACGTCGATTTTTCAAAACCAATTTCACCGCGTGCCGTTCAATATTAATAATAATAATAATTATTTATTATTCCATAATATTATGTATATTACCATCGCAACACACGTCGCGCCACAAAAATTTAATATTATTCGTACACCATTATAATATACTATTATTATTATGTCGTCGTCGTTCTCGTCTCGTTGTGTCAGGGGCGGCATATGTTCATGCTTTTCACTGCTCTATATACCGTACGTCGCATTATTATGACCCAGATCGGCTACTAAACCCCTGACTTTCCCCCCGCCCTCACCCTCCGGTCGACACTTCGACAATCTTTCGACGAAACCTAACCCTGCAGGTGAACTTTACACGCAGGCGAAACACACACAGTGGCTATAATATGCCTTAAACTTATAATATTAGGTACTTGAATAGTTTGTAAAATATATCTTTTTGTAAGACTAATATTTCAAGTGTAAAAATTTTTAAAGGGTTAGCGCCCCCTCATTACGATGGAGCCTGAAGCAAATGCAGGCCCGTAGCTATGGGAGGCCAGAGGGGGCGTTGCCCTCCCTAAACCCCATCTTTGCCCCCTCTAAGAATATTAAAAACATTAGAAAGGCTTTTATGTAGGTCGCGACATTTAATTGTCTGAATAAACTCTAATCTGAGTTTTATTTTTAATACTTAATATTATTCGTTTCGTGTTTTTAAAATAAATGTATTATTGTAAATTTCAAAAATATTCTATTATACATGGATATCTGATGGAAAATTACAGTTGTGTTCATTTAATGAGATATTATTAGTTTAAATAAATTAAAAATTGCATAAATATTGTTTTTATATATATAATGCTTCCCCTAAAATTGGTTTGCCTCACCTGAAAATTTGGTCTGACTACGGGCTTGAGCAAATGCCCAGTCGTCTCACCCTTGCTACGGCTCTGTGTGTAGGTGACAACCCATATGCACCATGTATATGGGTGCCCAGGGGCACCTATCGGGTACCTATTGAAATAATTGTAGGGGGCTGGGCACCCATTAGAATATTTGAAATTTATAACGTGTATTTATAGTACCAAGTTTCAAAAATTTTATCAAACGACTATTGAATTGAAATTCAATAGTCGTGACAAAAATTTTGAAAACGAATAGAAATTTATTATTGATAAGAAAATATTAGATAGCACGATGTCGGTAACCTACAACGTGGTAGATATGGTTGAAATCCTAAATGCAGAACTTTATAGAGAATATCTCTAAGTTTTCAAGAAGCACAGTAATTGAAAATTGAAAATACATTATCATATTTATTCAGCAACAAAGAGATACTGGATTTGTGGTGACTTCTGTGAACGGGCATTTATAAACTGCGTCCAGATTACAGCTGTAAAAACAAAATCACACGTCTTGTAAACTTCGCCCGAGTTTTTATCAAGTGTAAAAACGTGATGTGTTTTGTAATAAACCAAATTTTATGTTAAATAATTGTGATGTATTGATAAATGAGAAATATAAAAAATACAATTATTCTAAACAAATTTAAAAATAATCTGTTTTTTTTTGGGTTAGCATTTTATGTTCCTTCCACAGCATTTATACTTGCAAAGCAAGTCGATTATCAATTTGAAATAATATCCTCACGTTGCACAGCTAGCCGAGGGTTGGTATCAATGTGTAAATCGAGCGCGTAGCACGAAAGGCGCAACACGCCTTGCGAAGCGAACGGAGCCGCGGAGAGGAGCGACGTCCAATGTCGTTCACGGGGACTTACATACAGAATATAAAACATTCAAACATTTGCAGTCTTCGTAGATATACTAAGTGGTGATAAATGCTGTAATAGCTGTCTCAAGACGCTCGTGTTGGATGCAGTTTACATAAAACTTTTTTTACAAAATTACAATTTACGAAATTCTAGATGTTACATTATAATCATTAAATAACCGATTTTAGAAAAATGTAATTATTAATCATTTATGGAAACTTAAAAAATTATAATTAGTACAAAAAAACTGATTACAAAATGTAAGTTATTTTTATAGGACTGATTTCAGTCAAGAAAAACTCAAGTTGAATAAAAATAATATGTTTCTAGACATTGTTAAATCAAGAAAAATTAGCATAAACAGTACACAAGATGCCATAGATTTATATTTTAAATTGGACAATTCACTTCGAAATATATTAACAGAGTTTAATAAATTTCTAAAAATTATTTTGACTTATATTAGATTCTGAAAGCGATAGCGAGGAATATATTGGTTTTACAAATCTTTCTTTTTCGTATGTATGGAAGCAGGATTTCGGGTAGCGATACTGGTCCAAAAGTTTTGATCAGTAACTCTATAGATCGGAAATGTTTTCAAGATGATACTTTGAGGAAATCATTTTTCCAGATTCTCAATACTTTTTCTAAGCGCAAGCCTGGACTACCCAAAAATTTACAAAAAACGGCATAACCCGAATTTTCGTAAATTTTATTTTTTACATAACTTCAAAAATAATAGAGCTAGAAAGTCGAAACTCTCACCAACTACTAAAAATAGTCACGCGCATACGTCATAAAATGTTCAAAGACATTTGATCAATTTTGAGGTAAGTATGGCATTTTGAAAATTTCGGAAATATCTCGTTCTTGTTAGTTTTTAATTTATAAAATTTCAATGTATGGATATAAATAATGTATTAACATAGATTGTATGTATAATTTGTATTATGCTTTAAAATATTCGTGACTATGAGTTCATATATCTATTTAAAAAACATAAAACTTTTTTTTTCATATTCGTCGACTTAAATGCTTAAAAAAATATATTAAATTCCAAAAGGTCAGGTTGATCGTAGGTACTTAAATAGGGTGTGTAGGCTAAAAACCTTGTTGTTTGATATTGATTTATCATAGATTCTTGTTCGGACCTTGCAGTGTTCGTGAGTTGACTTATTAGTTATTTCCACGAATACTTCGATGACTTATAAATATTTAGTGTTGTAGCACGGTCTTTAAATTATTTAAATGTTTCGTCAATGTGCCTATACTTAAAATGTAAGACGTTGAATCCATTAGGTATTGGCTTCAGATATAAAAGAAATGGAAAATTGTTTTAGATTTTGAATAGAGCGAAGAAGTTTTTACAATTGATGTTAATTTTTTTTAGATTCTGAGCGATAGCGAAGAATGAATTGATTTTACGAATCTGCGTATTTTTTTCCTTATGTATGGAGATACTTTTTCTAGTAGAAATACTGGTCCACAAAAGTTTCGATCAGTAATTCCATAGATCGGAAATGTTCTCAAGATGGTACTTTTGGCCACTTTTCCAAATTCTCAATACTTTTTCCAAGCGCAAACCTAGACTACTCAAAAATTGACAAAAAATGGCAAAACTCGAATCTTCGTAAATTCGATTTTTTATTTTTTACTTAACTTCCAAAAAAATGGAACGAGAAAGTTGAAACTTTCACCAACTACCAAAAATAGTCACGCGCACATAAAATTTTCAATGACATTTGAGCGATTTTGAAGTAAGTTCGACATTTTGAAAATTTCGGAAATAATAAGTGAAATATTTTGGCACAAAAAAAATTCGATAATGTAAAAAAAAATTTTTTGGACATTTTTTTCTCATTGTTTCCTCCCCCCTTTCTTTATTTATTAAATATAAGTCAAGTTAAGAAAAATAAAGTAAATTTAAGTACCCAAAGTAAAATAAAATATAGACAAGAAAGCCGGAAATTCTTCGCACCACGGACATTCTTCGCTCTTCTGGTTAACTACGCTCTTGGTGGGTGTGTTGAAAATGAAGAATATTATAGCTCTTTATATTATTGACTTCCTTTGTTCAGAATTGTCTTATTGAATAAATGATTTTTATAATTTCTTTAAAATTCTACACATCCACTAAGAGTATCTGAGCCGAAGATCAAAGAATACTTGTGGAGGGAAATAAGTCCGGCTTTCTCGTCTATACTTTATGTGACTTTAGTTTACTTTCTTTTTTTTTTTTTAATTTTTTTTTTTTTAAGGAATATTAAGTAGTTTAATCTAGAATCTTTAGAATTTTTCACATTAATGTTAATTTGACTACCTGTTATTTTTTTTTTTTTTCAGTAACATGAAAATATATCATAACAAAAGTACCAATTTTTACATGTTTTGTAAATAATTCGAAGATTAATGTTTACAATACAGTTCATAAATAGAAATATCAAATAATAATTTATAGTCTACATGCATAATAATCTAAAGATACGGATTACAAATACTTAAATAAAATACTATTACATTATATAATATATATAAGTGTAATATATTTTAATCTATAATAATAACCAATAAGACTAAAAAAGAAACCGGATATTTTTTTCCACATTCCTGATGATTCATTTAAATGGTATATTGATATTAATGATTGTTATTATATACATATTATATATTAATATATTATAAAAAATATTTTATTAATTATGTAGGTAATTTTTTTATATTTGGCTTTCAGTCTTACAATATTAGCTTAAAGAGGTAGGAAACTTATAAGAAGTAATTCTAACTAAACAAAATGCAAAATATTTGCTATATGTGCCAATATTATGTTTGTTGTACAAGTACAACGGATAACTATAGACAGTATAGTTGAAATATTTATTTGTATACATTTTAACTAATCGTATTTATTAAATTTACCTGTGTTTGTGTCGTCTATTCGTATTATTTGAATACACGGTAATTATTGTATTTTCTTGTTCAATATTACGCATCTGTTCTTCATTCTTTCATATACCTACGTAGTAAAAATAATACACGTATAACAATGACTATCTGTCTGCGATCTACGTCTCTTGTTGATTTTGAGTTTAGCAATGAAATATTTTGGTTTTACAATATAATAAAAAAATTGTACCTTATGTCAAAGTATTTATTAAAACTTGTACACAAAATTTCTATAAATTGAAAAGTATGGATAACGAAACTGCGTTAAATCAAAATTGCTAATTTCTAACAATTCTTCGACAGTACATTAAATGCCAATATTTGATTAATTTAATGTGAATTTCTTCATATGATACCTCAAAAGAGTAAAATTACTTATAAATATTAGTACCTATATGACTTTCAATGTAAAATTTAACTTGGAAATTTACATAATTTATATATATATATATATATTGAATAAATACTATTATTTTATCCGTATCTATAGTAGGGTTAACACTTATTTAAAATTTATTTCTTAAAATTTACGGAGAAGACCGATTGTTATCTGCAATGTTTATTTTACACAATTTGACAGGTTAAAAATGTAACTGTTCGCCATTAACAATTAAATTCGCTTTTACTTTTATAATTTATCCGTAAATGGTTTTGAAGCCATCGTGTCATTAATAGTACCTACATATTCAAATTAAATTATTATTTGACATGTGCTCATAAACATAAAGCCGTGTCAACCACGAAATAAAGTATGTCACTGTTTCGTCCTTCAAATGAAAATGTATAGTTTATTTAATCTATGTAGGTGTCATCGTTTTTATTTATTAGTATAGTAATCGTGTTTCCTGATTTTACTAATTTTATTCGTGTTGTTATTTTCAACGAAACAAGCAAAAAATGTTCTCCTGGTTAAAGGCATTAAACCAGAATATATATAAAAAGCCGGACATACTTCGCACGGTGGGTGTACTTCGCACGACGGGTGGTATTCTCTTGACGGGCGTATTAAATTTTAAAGAAACGATAAATCATTTCTTCAGTAAAACGATTCTGAACAAAG
>JAIPRM010006514.1:0-18567 GCA_025469315.1 Stegophylla sp. TES_Ste_2020 | reverse complement strand
TCAAAAAGTTATTGATCGAAACTTTTGGACAAGTATTTCTATACGAAAAGTTGTACACAGAAAAAAATAAATAAATAAACATCATTGTAAAAACACTAGCTTCTTCACTTCATTCAGAATCTAAAATGTCATCGATATACGAAATTTTTCCAAAGTAAATAACCCAGGAACTTTTTATTTACTGTGAATAATGACCTCTCTAAAGTACCACGCCAAACCCTTTTTCTGATCTAAAAATTTGGTGGCTGAAGCTTTTGAATAAGTTTTAGTTTCTATTGTACCAAAAAGTGTTCCCAGAAAAAAAAACATCATTGTTAAACCACTTTTTTGCTTTACTCGGAATCTGAAATAGAAAAAGGAGAGATACCTGGTGAATAAGAAAACATTGAGGCACTAAACACAAAACAGAACCTATATGTACAATTAAGTTGTATAATTAAATGCGAATATACTTAAATTTTAATTGTGTTTTAGATTCTGAATGAAGTGAAGAAGCTAGTGTTTTTACGATGATGTTTATTTATTTTTTTTTTTTTCTGTGTACAACTTTTCGTATAGAAATACTTGTCCAAAAGTTTCGATCAATAACTTTTTGAAATCGGATTTGCTTCTAGATTGTACTTTAAAGAAGTCATTTTTTGAATTTCTCAGATCTTCAATTTTTTTTTTGGAAAAAACTACCCAAAATTTGACAAAAACGACTCGGAAACCATCATTTTTTGATCCGAATTTTATGAAAATTTAAACATAGATAGAAAATCCTATAAAAAAGATTTTGGCGCAAGAAAATTTTGAAAATGTGAAAAAAAATTTTGGACATTTATCGAACATTTTCTTTTTTTCTTATAACACTAACTTCCTTCGTTCAGAATCGTTTTACTGAAGAAATGATTTATCGTTTCTTTAAAATTCAATACACCCGTCAAGAGAATACCACCCATCGTGCGAAGTATGTCCGGCTTTTTTCTATTGCTTTAAATAATATAAATGTTTAGCCTTTTCACAATGTCCTCCTACAGGCCGTTACTGAAGATTGGTATTAATTTCAGACCTTTAACTGATAAACCTTAGAAAATGTTTTTTCAATTTTCTATAGGGTCAACTTTGGAGAGAAAGTGTGTTATGATTAAATTGGAAAATTTTCGCTCCATTCAGAATCTAAAATGTACAAGTCAGTTAGTTAGGTGGCAATTGAAATTTTATTTTATTGTGTAATAAGATATCATACGTATAACATATTTATTAAACTGTTAATACCTTTAAATATTATTTTATTAACTAATTAAAATTATTTTTAACATTTTAATTGATGTTTTTCTGCGGTTTTCTTATAATATAGTTGAAGATAATATTATCTACTCTTTTTTTTCAGAGCTTTGAAAGAATATCAAAAATTGCAACCAGTAACTAGATCAGTTTTATAAATAACACTGACATGCATTAGATGAGTACTTTATGAAATGTGTCTAAGGAAAATTTTACAATAATTATAGTAGTTTTTGAGAATCCGCGAAAACAATTTCAGTAATATAATATGTAAACAAGTGCCTATACACCGTCAATTGCCCAAAAACACAATTAATTTTATATAAACAAATCTCCTTTTCGTTTTGAAGAAGATAACTTAATCGAATTGAATAAAAACAATTACACAACACTGTTCAACACCGATTACCGAGACGAGCGAAGCGAGACGAGTGTTCCATTCTGATATCACTTTCCACTCTTTTTGACGTTTATCTGTATATAAAGACCTCGACGAACGGGAAAACTATACGATCGATGTTTGATTATTAACAATGCAAAACGTCGATTAATAACCAACCCCGGTCAAATTACTCACTCGTTTCATAATATAGTCAAGAAAATACGTGCACAACATATTATATTAGTGCAGGACTATAAACTGTTTAACATGATTAAATAACGAATGAAAACAAAACGTTATGTCGAATTATTGTTATTACTCGTATTTTATTCATCCGGAATATAATCTACCCGTTATTGTTGAGTATTATATATTATGTATAATAATAACAATAATTATAAATTGATGGAAAAAAAAATTCTTTCAATGGACAGCGTGGAACGGATATGCGATGATGTGTTGTGTTCACGAGTAAAAGTTACTACATCAATACACATTAAATTGGTAGGGTATTATGCTTGTTTATATTATGGTCATATTATATTATCTTCACGTATATTTTTATATTAATGGTCATTTCCGCCGGTCGTTCTTCCTTCCTTCTATCCTCTTCGGACACGCGCCAGCCGAAAGCCTTCCATGTCTTCGGTAGGTATCCTATCGTCCGACGTATTACGTTTTCAATTTGCGGACGTATTATAATATCCCCCGATGCCTGTACAACATTATACATTAAATGGCGTAAATAATTACAGTGTGAAGCAACCGAATTTTAGTTTTATTATTATCCAATATTGGGCAAAGTGAAAATCGATATTACGATGCGGTCTGTTGATCAAGACATGCAGCAATACAAACAGACGAGGAAAAAAATGGCAATTGAAAAAAAGTATAAAAACTATGATATGTGTGCATACCTAATGTATATTTTATTAGTATGAAAATAATCATAACTACATACAATAGACATGCGGATCACTTTCCCAAAAAAAAAAAAAAAATGTTGTTTTTAATTAAATACTAAAAAGTAATGCGTAATACATTTTTGACATATAAATAATTATTTTGTGGATTATTATTATTATTTTTTTTTTTTCTGTAAATCCGCTACTATTGATTTGTAATTATTAGTCATAAATAACATCATAGGATGCTTTAATGAAATCATGATTGCTTTAAACTGCAAAGCAGTGTGTTCGGCCCGTAAAAATGCATTATAACTATTCATATGAATACGTAATTATTTACTGATTTAGAGAAAAAAAAATGGACTCTCGCCGAGTATACATTTATTGTTTAAAATTAGATAAAAAAAAAAAAAAAAGAATCATCAACAAATTTAAAAATATATATGTATTAATTTTTAGAATAATATCTTTGATAGAGTACATTGTACATTGAGTGCCCTATATATTTTTAATACTTTATTTAATAGTTGTAAAAAAAATTTCCAAAATACATATCACTTTTTAGTACAAATTCCTAATTACGCCACTGACACATTCATACCAATATTTTTTTTTAAATAAATGAGTAATATATACGTACTTAATTATTTTATTGTTGTAAAAATAATTTAATTTTTAATCGTATTACACAAAGCAATTTTGACGATTCTACGTAATACTATGTAATACTGAACATCGTGTCGAGTAATGCATTGTATTCATAAACATGTATTCATAGTGACAAAAGAAATGAGTCATTATAAAATTCATAATTCATAACCGTATCCAGCTTTAATTTTCGAAGAGTTTACTTTAAAGTATTTCGTGTATGTATTCATAAGCGTGTACACGGGGTATGCAGAACATGCTCTTGCATATCCTTCGGGCAAAATTTTTTTATAGGGGTAAATAATATCTCGAAGAAAATAGCTTTTTAAAAAAAAATAAATTATAAAATGTAGGAACGATTGTTTTTCTCTGCCATATCAATCGGCGTGCGTCGATAATATTCCTTTATACCAGTAAAGTATTCTTTATCAAATAAAGAAAGTTTTTTTTTTTTCCTGCAGTCTGTGAACACTTGTGTATATAAATACTTATCCAAAATATCCGATTCATCAATTTTTGAATCAGAA
Source organism: Stegophylla sp. TES_Ste_2020 (assembly GCA_025469315.1). Taxonomy (NCBI): domain Eukaryota; kingdom Metazoa; phylum Arthropoda; class Insecta; order Hemiptera; family Aphididae; genus Stegophylla; species Stegophylla sp. TES_Ste_2020. The sequence continues at coordinate 14,836 of JAIPRM010006514.1, read as the reverse complement.
TTCGGCTCTAAATAGTGCTTTATAATAAGCATGTTTCAAAACTCGCATTATTTCAAAGAGTTAACACTTGTCACTTTAATTGTTGGATATTTTTGGGCCCATTGTGAATACGGACCATTTTAGATATGTCTTATTATGTACTGTGTAGCCATGGACCAAAGTAACCATGATAACCATAGTAACAATTGCGGCTATGGTGATCAGAGTTACCATGGTAACCATTGTAACCGTGATAAACATTTTAACCATGGTAACCATTGTAGCCATGGTAACAAAGTACTCAATAAATGCTGATATAAAATTTATATAAACACTGCTCAGAATCGTTTTATTGAAGAAATTATTTATCGTTTCTTTAAAATTCAATACACCAACCAAGATTGTGCTACCCGGAAAGCGAAAAGCATACACGATGCAAAGTATGTTAGGTCTTTTTTTTTTTTTAAAAGTTAATTATTACAACCACATTTTATAATTTTGATACTTTTTATTACACAATTTAATTACCTTTTAATTTATTAATATTATTAATTTTTTTTGTGGAATTTAACCTTTTTTTTTAAATTTAACAAAACATTTTTAATAATTTTAATTTAAATTGATAATTACATAAATTTTTAACTAGTCTACAGACTTGGTTAAAAACAGCTTTTAAAATTTTATTCTTTTTATTGGTCTATTAATATATGTTTAGTTATAATGTAATAATTTTACAAATAATAAAAAAAAAAAATTTCATTTTGATAAATCTGTTTTATAAAAATAATATAATTAATTAGTTAAAAATCATAGTCTAAAAAAAAATGTTGGCAGTCATAATATATTATTTGCATAATGTATGTAAACATTTTAATATTTATTATAATTTATCATTTACTTAGATAAGTACTTATCAAGATTGATTGTTACCTACTTTCCGTTAATTGTTCAATGAAAAATGATTCATTTTCAAACCCGAATAAAACGTAAATTTATAGATACCTACCTGTCAAGTGATAAAGGACTAATACAAAATTTTTACGAAAAATCAAATAAATTCAATTAGCGCTTTTTGGCTAGTTAATTTTTAGTAAACAGTTTATTTCAGTAAATAATTTCAGTTAACATTATAAATTATAACCATTATATTTCATATGAGATTTCAATGACGATCTTCGGCGATTCATGTCTAATTATAACTTATTTATAATTTACTAGCTCAATTACCCGTCGTTATCCCGATAAAGTTTTAAAAAATTAATAATAAGTAAGCAAAATTGATAACATTTTTCAAAATAGTTTAACTTAAAATATTAGCTTAACTATTGAAACATTTTATATTAGCTTAAAGTTTAAATGCTATAAGTTCATATTAAAGCACCATTTATGTTTACTTATACATACAATTGAAAATAATAAAAATCCTGTGTTTCAAAATATATTTTAAATAAACTTCAGGATGTAGATATTTGGAAAAATTTTCGAATAACTGGCACAAGAGTAATACTTAAGAAATGAAAATTTTAGTTAAATAGGGCATTCAAATCATAAAAAAAATAAGAAAAAATATATATTATACTATATTCAAACTTGGAAGTATCCTTTTTGTTGCCCAGTAGTATTTGCATTTATAATTTTTCAAAAGATACAACTCAGGACATCAATATATTTGACCATGACCATGACTATTATAGGTTAGGGTAGGTAAACTCTCTTTTATCCATAGTTTTCCCCTGAACTTTGTTTAATATCATTACAAATACTATTCTTATCGGAAATTTACGTTTTGTGAATGAAAAAGGATGTACCTATAGAATCAAAAAAGGGGTCAAATCAATTCCAGGCAATAAAATGCGGTGACCGGTTCCTTCACCAGATGTAGATTCTATATGTTTAAAGAATTTTCGTACTTATTTGATACAATTAATCTCGTACCATTCATTATACTGGATACTATTACATATTTAAATTTCTAAAGAGCATAAAGATATGCATATCTTGTTTTCGTTCAAAACTGTGAAGAGTTAATTCGCTTAAAAGTGAACTAACCAAAAATTTTTTAGAAAATTAAATATAGTCATGAGTCATGTCAACACATTCTGTATTTAAATTTAAACATATTACATTAATTTTAGGTGCAGGAATACGATGAAAAAATTAACTTTTCCTAAATTCAAATTAATATCTTAAATTAAGCTTTTATTACATTTTTTGATGGTGACGATGATTATATTTCAATGAAATATCGGTCTGTATCGGGATTTATTTATGAGTATTCATCATTTCTAATTTACAGCAAAACCTTAGAAAATTTGATTCGATTTTTATTAATTCGCATACTTCTAAATAGCTTAGGAAATTTAAAATGTGTTAAATAAACAATTTCCATCGATTAACTAAATGATATTTACATTTTTATTAATATGCTATACAAAACACAAATGATCACTACTGATGTATCCACACGAAATTAAATGTGAAAACGCGAGTAAGTAGTTATTTTATGCCACAGGTCACATTAATAGTATTATTACAGTAATAATTTTTATTTTATAAATTATAACAGCGACGACGACCACGTAGATAGAAATAAACCAGTCGATTTAAAAGTACTGGAGGTTATGAGAGCAATATGTGCGTACAACGCACGTTTTGTTATAGTACCTACACAAAATAGGTGTTAAATATTTTACTTTTGAATGTTTGGAATTCAATCACGCTAAAACTACTGAATGAATTCGAAAGGAACTTGGTAGGTAGATGGAGTATGTCCAAGAATAGCACAATATTGGACTATTCCTAACCTTTGATTTTTCATAAGTGTTTTAAAACTAATGTTTGAGTGTACGAGAAATTTTAACATTAGTATTGTAAAATTAATGTAAAATCAAAAGTTAGGAGTAGTTCTAAAATATGTTATTCCAGCACATACTCTAATTAGCAACCTAATTGCATTCGAATCCGTTCTGCAGTTATGGTATTTAACGTGACTGAGTAAAAAATATTTAAACAACCAAACACACAAACTTAAACATTCATAATATTAGTAGGATAACTTACTAGATAAGTTGTATAACACAGTGTGTCCCACGAAGATTTACTCATTACGATATCTCTTGAGATAAGTAATGTAGATAATCAATTTATGTTTTTTTTGTTAGACTCTTAGAGATAAGGATTAAAATTAATATATCATATTTTAATTTAAAATTTAAGTAAAAAATATAAAAATATATTTCATTTTAGAAAAAAATTTAAGATAGCCGTTTTATAAAGTTCATTTTTCTAAAAATTTTGATGTTTCAATATTTTATTTTCGTTAAATTATCATGGCTTTTAGTATTTTTTTTTGGTATCCAAAAAAATTGTAAATTATATTAATTGATACCTTCTCAGAAAACAAGAAGAGATAATACCCGCCTAATTCTGTATCACTTTTACTGAACTCTAATATTTGTAAATCCAACTAATGTACTTCGGACCAAGCCCGTATTTAATAAATAAATAAATAAAATATATTAAAACATTAAATACTATCTCGAATAATATTATAAACTATGACAGTGGTTCCCAAAGTGTGTACCTTGCCACCAATCGGGTCTCGGGAAAAAAACAATTTACAATATATTATAAACGATAACAATTATGTCGATTTAGATAATATCACAATTAAATATATTATATTATGATTGTACCTAATGAAAAATACCGCATTACAATGACCGCGCTATATTTCTCTGGTTTAATATTTGAAAGAAAAAAATATGGGTCATCGGTTTTTATCAAGAAGGATACTTTTTATCAAAGACGCAATAACGACACGTAAGGCCGGGCCCAAAAGGATGCCTTGAGTAGAAGAATGTCGAGTGGTCAAAAATTTCAAGAAAAATCGTCACAGAACACTGCGTATACCAAAAGTTCACACTTAAGAAGCATAATATATTTTCATACTTGCGGATCCAGCATAAATAATTAGTATCGCGTAGAAAATAACATATTGCAATACAATATACACAACGTTTATGCATCAAATACAAACAACGCAACGAATATACACTTATATTACAAAACGCCGTTCGGCGTGCACATGCGAATAAAATAAACGAGATACTTGTCGGTTGGATATTTAACGCGGAATCTCGAACGGTTTATTATTATTATTTAAAACGCCGCGACGTCACACAAGACCATTGGAATAATAATATTATGTTCCAGTAATTTTATTATTATTATTATTATTACTACTACTACCTCTTAACGGCATATAATATGAACACACACATTGTAACAAACACCGTTGCCGTTCGCGCTCACACACACACATACACACACGTCACTCTCATGCACTGATACACGTTCGGCGCGCTCGTGATTTAGACACGCGTCGGGTTTCTACGCGGTCGGTCGTTCTATTCGCTCGGCAACACACGACTGTAATATTATAATAATAATTATAATATAAAATATTATAATATAGGTCTAAACGACTATTTGATCGCGAACACGAGAACAACACACGGAGGAATCTGTTTTTCCGCGTTACACTATTGCACTAAAAATACAAACCGAAATTCGTCGCGTTGAGTTTTAGCCCGTTTTTCTGGTGCATGTGAATGTGTCCGTGTGTCCGTGTGTGTGCGCGCGCGCATACGTGTATAGCGTCGGACAATGCGTTTTAAACAATAAAAGTTAAATATATAAGCAACAATTAAACTTCGCGCGGTAAATTCTGCATCGAACACGACGACGACGTCTCGATTAGGTAGGTAAGTGAAACGCGATACGATTTTTGATAGTCGGCGTCGTGCCATCATCACTCGCGGATCCAACCTCCCTGGCGCGCGGTTTCACGACCACGGTCCGGCGCCAAATCAGCAACCTCCCGTCTCGATCGACGGTTTTCGTCGGCGGCATCTGCTGTTGTGGCGGCGAGTCGTCTCGAGGCGTTTTTCCGGGTTCGGTAAACCGCCGGTGTTAACAGTGCCGCGGAGTGAAGTGCACAAACAGTTGTTACGACGACACTCCTAGGAATAATATGCGAATGACGTCTGCATCGATTTAGGTAATGTTTACAATAATAATTACTCGGCGGCAGTGCACGTCACACTCGATTCTATTCGTGTGCTAAGGTATATATTCGGTGTACTGAGGCGAAATCGAAAGAAACGTTTAGAATATTAAGAATAACACTGGTTCACTAGCTGAGTTTTCTGAACGTAAAAAAAAAAAAAAAAACGGTTATTAATTCAATTTCAGCGGACGCACCTAATAAGTTGAATAAATTATTGATATTCGCAACTCCAACGTACTCGAGCGTATCAAAATCAATTGGATTCAATTTACCGATTGATAATGTCGCGTGTTGTTGCTAACAATATTCGGGACTCAAATGTTCATAGGTAGGTAGGTAGGTGTACCTAAATTCGCTGCCGCCAAACATCACGCAATACAATATGTACACTCTGTCGCGACGTTTGAATAATGATATGTTATTATAATGTGATTGGGTAACGGTTGGCGTATGGACAAGTCGACGTTACGTTCGCGCCGATTCCTATTCACGAGATGACGTTTTCCTATTATTATTAATTTGCTATTATTTCCAAACATCATGCAGTAACCTTTTTTTTTTGATTTGATTTTAATCATCTCTTTTTCTGCGATTTCTCTCGACAGTCCATTAATACCACACAGTCGACTCGGTCTTTATTCTTTTCGCTGCTCGGTGAATTATTTTTGTATTTCATTTTTCTTCTCCGGAAAACGGAATTGCAACCTGCACCGCACAACGTGTACACAATATTACGTGTAGATTTTTTTCTATGATTCCAGATCATGTAACATTAAGTCATGCATTACGTCCGATGTGAAAAGTCATTCACACGTCTTGTTGTAGCGAGCGCGTATTCAGATAAACCGGAGATAGCAATTATTATAACAATAATGTAAATATAATTTGATAACAGTTATGCCTAATTAACCCAGTCATGGACTTCGATCGTTATGTTCTTGTAAATGAACATTCTGCGGTCATCTTATTCGATGATTTATCATCAATTATTATGGAGGACATTGTTCATTAATCGCTTTTAAAATGACTTGGTACACAAAATTTCTTAAAATTCAATACGATAAATTACTGTCAATTACAATCATAAAATAACTGTTATTTTTATATTAACACGTTTGATCTTATAAGAAATTATCGAATGTGTTTAACTAATAAGTTCTAAAAATTAATTTATTGTTGTTTTTCTGGCGCAGTTGTATATAGTTCATTAAAAATTAGTGTTTTTTTTGTTAATTAAACTCCAGATAAAGAAGCTGGTTTTATTCATTACTTGAAATTCTCAAGCTTATCAAATGTAATAAAGTAGGTAACACATACATATTCATAAATGCTCAAACAATGTGAACAAAAAATATTGGAGTATTTAAATTTTGTTGGAATAAACTACAAAAACCGAAGATCTTCTAAGACCTCTTTGCTCTTAAAATAATTTTTATTAAATGTTAAATAGATTATAGATATGAAATGAAAAATCTAAATTGGCACGGGATCGAGTTCTTTAGTATAATGTAAATTTGTAAATTTCTATATCATCTTGAAAGTATTTTCCGAAATAAATCTACTATTTTACAATCAACATTACTCAGAACAATACATATGTTTTCAATATGACGTCAGTCAGTTGTAGTTCACACGTTCACTGAATATCATAATTTTTAAAATTCAAATAGTCATATAGTCATTACGACATAAGTATTGGAGTAGGTCTTTTTTTCTTTTTTTTGTCATAACCAACTGTTTCTGTTAGATTGATAGATATATGAATATGAAATATCTGCTTGTCATCTAGTTCGGTTTCCATTTTTATACATAACGTGTTCAGTGTCCGCAGTAATATTAACGATCTGTAGCATTCACCAAGTAATACCGAGATTTTTCACGTTTGAAACAGTTGTGGTCGTTGACTCGTTGTACTTAAAAAATGAGAATTTTATTTCTTGACAATACCAAAATCGTGACATTACTATTCAAAACATTCGGGATATAAAACGAAAGCGTATTTCAGGTGTGATTGAAAATTATGTCCATAGTACCTACTACTCTATTACGCACGAAAATCGTATAATTCAGCGCTTTTGTATTTTATGTTCAAAGTATTACAAAATGTATTTCGTTACACATCTAATATCATTTACCAGACTTTCATAACAATACAATAAGAACGAATTTCTTTTTTCGTGAAAAATCCTTCAATAATAATTTTTGAATCATGCATTTATCAAAATATATTGTATTATAATTAATGATAGTCATTAAATTATTTCACAGTAATATCTTTGATTTCAATTAAAAGAATTATTAATTTTTTAACAAAATAAGAAATGGCCTATTTATAGAGTTTAAACTATAACTGTTAATGAAATGTATACTGAATATCAATTGACAGTCTATTTAAGTTTTAAATGTTTAAATGTTGTTAACTTTCGTAACATTAACGTTGATCGAAAAAGAAAAGTTAAAAAATTGATATATATTTTTACCCTATAACTATGTTTTAATTGAAAATAAATTTGCACTGTTACAGCAGGACGTACCTACAATATAGTTATTAGCCAATAAACTTTATAGTGTTTAGAGCACATGCGCGTAGTTGAGTAACAAAAATTTGACAATAGCAAAATTATGATTAATTGCATTAAAATTATTAATAGATTATTAAAAAATGATTTGACTTTATATTCTTATTTTTCATACAGTTGATGTAATTATTATTTGATTTAATGAATGGTTTATTTTATTGGTTTTATATTTTCGCATGAAATTACGGTTAGGTTGTATAATAAAATATTGGCTTACCTCTAATGCATGGTAAATGTATTATAACATTACAAAACTATGAAATCACAAACGTTATGTCGATCAAAAATTTCCATTAATCATCACATTATGTATTAGTAAACGTATAAAAATAATATTATAATATTATGTCATTGTAAAGAACAAAAATCTACGAAAATAATAATTTACGTAGTATAATGTTTATTACATATTTAAACATATACAGTGGAAGCGCGAACAGATATTTAAATTAAAATAACCTAAATGTTCTTACAAAAATATGAAATTAATATAGCTGCTGATGATCGTGTACAATATAACATAAAGGTTTTGAATCGAAATGAATCATCGAAAACATTGATTTTGCTAGTAAATCGTTGTTATAAAATAATAATAGCCAACGATGAAAATTTGAACTTAAACTTTAAAAACAAACGTATTTTCACATGAATTTTAACAAATAAAGAACTGCAGTGCGACATCTTAATATTTAATTATCGCTGTTATAGATTATAACTCGTACCAAATATTTTCAAACTTATAATATGCAATATAATTTCGTAATTAATATATAATAATAATCTTTTAAATTACCTTAAACTGTACGAGAATAAACCTACATTATTAGTATATAATATTATATAACAAATCAGATTTCATTCAATCGTGAAATCGCGTCTTTTCACATAATTTAGTGAATGTGATTTATTCAATCTGCTAAACTCCACGATCTTGGTATTTTTTTTTATTGTGTTCTGGATAATTCGACTTTATTTGATTTTTATTAACCACTCATGATTTTATTACTCGAAGGACTGATTGTGTGACATATATTATATTGCACATATGTTTTACATACAGTGTATACAGTACGTGCTTTCTTTGTTATTTTTTTTATGCTACGAAGACGCGATCACAACAATGGATAATCGAACTAAATATTTAGTTTTGCACGAGAACCATACGTAAATAACGCGTTTTGATCGTATAGGTCTAAAATTCATAAATACTCCTGTTTCGTTTACTAAAAAAATACATCATGTTGGAATCCACGAGTTCGACTGGTTTCCCGTTGAATTGGTGTTATGTTATGTTCAAAAACAGTGTACAACAGCAGCTAGGCAAAGGAACAGGTATACCGTAACATAATATAATAATATGATAATATTACCAATATACGGTCGAATGCTGCAGTGAAACAGGTGCCAAAATAATAATACGCGCGCTCACATACCGCCCGCGTGCTGGAATATTGCGCGTTGAAACGGCCTTGGTCGGATCGATTTGAATAATTGTTGTGATTTCGATATTTACACGGTAACATTGACTTTGAAATCGTGAACTCGATCTGGGTAGTTTTTTCAATTGATAATGCACTTCTCAGTAGGTCATAGTCTTACAGTGTCCGTAGCTTTAACAATCGTTTCCACCGCATATATTTATTACTGTGGACTACGGGTTCAGAGCCCTCGATCGATTATCAAGTGCATGAAAATAATTGCGATTTATTTTACGAATGAACCGATTATGCAAAGCGTTAAACAAACGTCTATACGAGTTCCGTCCTTGGTTATTTAATTACTCGAATAAAGTTTTTTTTTGAAAATATTTTATTCGATTTACCTCAGTTTGCTGCAGCGCATTAAAGAAAAATGCAATTATTACATTATGTCAAAAAATGCGTACGGATAAAATTTGAATAAAATGTTGTTTTGTTTTGCACATATAATTTATCTGATTGTAAAAATAAAATTATCTATGTTAATTCATTGCCGGCGACAAGGCCTGGCAGAAATAAATGCTGTGGACACGGGTGGATTGTGATAATGGACGTTGCAGTAAATATCGATTGCAATAAATAATTACGATCTTGAAATAATAGTTGATACTATAGCCGAATGTAATTACATTTTTGTACTATCTACATTGAAGTAATGCAAACAACAATAAACAATTAATAAATATAAATCAGGTACTACTGGCTTTGAATTGTTCAAGATCAATATAAGATAAAAAGTCTATGATTTTTTTTCTGTTACGTAATCGATATTAATCGTAATAGAAATCATTACTTCTTAGTTTTCATTGCATATAAACTGGTCATACTAAATATGCACTCTTTTGTATCATAAAAACCTAAATATCTATTGATCTTTAGACTTAAATGAAAGACTTCACGCATGAGATTAGTTTAGAAAATAGACAATTCCAAAACTCTAATAATATTGGTAACAAATTAAAGGAGTTAAAAATCAAATAATCTATGAATATTGAAATAAAATGTCCGGTGAAATGCACATATACACAAATCGTTCAACGCGTCTCTCAGATCCTCAAGTTACTAGGCATTGTATAGACACTATGAACACTATACATCACTCAGAATAATTAGTTTATTAATCGTTCATTAAAATCTAACTCACCAAACCCGCCCGAGGAGAGAATATCCACGGGCCACAGTACAAAGCACCTATGTTCGGTTTTTTTCATAAAATATTTATAACACAAACTACATTTTTATGGAAAAAATATTTTAGATTCTGAAAGAAGCGAAGAAGCTTGTATTTTTACAATGATGTTTATTTATTTTTCTGTAAATACTTTTTTGTATGAAAATATTTGTCCAAAAGTTCCGACTAGCGACTTTTTGAAATCGAATTTGTCCCTAAATGGTGCTTATAAGTTATTTTTGAAAATTATCAATTGTTTTTTTCAAAATTTTAGAAAAACTACCAAAAAAGACTCGAAAACCATCTTTTTTAATCTAAATTTAAAAAAAATTTAAACATACATTGACAAAAGTGTGAGAAATATTTTGGCTCAAGAAAATTTTGAAATTATGGAAAAAAAATTGGGAAATTTTTTTCTCATTATTATTTTTTTTTTTTCTCTGTTTACTGAATGAAAAAAGGAAAGTAAAAGAAAAGAAAGGAAATTAAAGTAAAGTGAAGGAAGTAAATTAAAGTAAAGTAAAGATAAGTAATGTAAATTAAAGCAAAGATAAGTAAATTTAAGTAAAGTGTAAATGTAAAGAGATCCCTCCTCTTCCCTTATGATTCTTTCTAGAAATCGCCACTAAACACAAATATTATATAATCAAACATTTTATTATTTTTCATTATTTTATCTTGATAATTATTTTATGATATGAGAAAATACTGAAGATAATACCAATAAATACTATTAAATTTCAGAATTATAAAGTGAAAATATTAGAAGGTAAAATTTAATTTATCACCTATCTACGAATAATAATAAGAGTAGTAATGGGTTGATAATAGATCAAATACTTCAATAACTGTTTGGCTTTTAGCGAAGGATTATTTCCGAATTATTTCTTATTTATGCTGAGGACAGAGAGCAACATTATTACTCAACATTATTATATAAGAGTAAAACGGTTGCTATATTTATTTATCCACTTCGTATTTACTAGTAGTTAAGATGAATTTGTGAGTAAAACACATCATTTACGGGAGGCTGTATGCAATATTCAATATTTAGTTTCCTATTGTATTCCCTATTGATGATTTTCCCAAGTTTATCAAAATGGAGCCCAAAGGTAATAGTGACAATAATTATTTATATGAAAGTATGCTTGGATATTTTTGCATTATGGAAGATTAAGTTTTTGTACTGACAATTCAACTTCGTTTAGAGAAACATATTTAATTTGAGAATGTCATTATTATTTTATCGGTGACTTTTAAATTGTCTCGAAATAATGACAATTGAAATGTGGTGATAATACGGAGGACAATAATGACGACCCGAATAATTTGTTGACCTCTTCTATTAGGCTGGATTGTATGTCTTGAATACTGACGGTGAGGTGGAAATTCGGGGTTTCTGATAAATGCACTAAACAACTTATATTAGTTAGCAGTCAGCAAATAAAAAATCATCGTTGATGTTTGATAATTTTATTAACTAGCAATAATCAAATAACCAAGATTTACCTTTGGCCTTATTTAAAATATAGTTGCGTTGTGTACTAACCACACGTGTATAACTTTAAAACATTTTGATCACTATAATTACGTTAAACTCGAATACATAAAATATATAAGCAGGTACATAAAAAAAGCTGATCAGGTCCTTTTGCTTCTCGGATGGTATACTTTTGGTGGGCATGTTGAATTTTAGAGAGATGGTAAATCATAATATCTTTAATAACACGATTCTGAACAGAACTTCAGTTAATTATGCAAAGCAATAATTGTAAATTTTTTATTGAATGAGTTTGACAATTTAATAACAAAATAATCCGTTTTAATGGATGATGTGTGAAGGGATGGTGATAACTCGTGAAAATAATCTGTTTTTTTTTTTGAACGAAATAGAAATTAATTGTTTGTATATCATTTTCTGTATTATAAAAATACAAACATTGCACACAGGTTCCTTTCGGTGGCTTCAGAGGAGGGGAGGCTGTGGATGCTTGAGCACCCTCTGTCACATCATCTTTAATATACAAAAAAAGTATAGACAAGAAAACTGGACATACTGCAATTATTATTACAAAAGAAAATATGCGTCATTCGGCGACGACCACACCGCGATGCGAAGACGGAGCGGACGCGAAACCGCGGAAATGATCATCGTTCCTCGTCCGAGGCGCGGTAACAACGGTCACGTCGGGTACCGGAAACGCGGTAACGGCGGCTTAACCAAAAGACTCGTGTCGGACGCGTGCGGCCGGGCAAAGGCACGTCGTCGGGCGATGATAGATTGTACGACGTGTCGGGCGGCCGGCGTGACCCGTGACGACCGCGGTAGACGCGTCACGACCACGGTGACGGCGGCGGCGGTAATGTCTCTGCGGGTCACTCGCGACATTCGGTCGCCCGATTCGTCCGCGGCAGTTAGCAAGATGCGCTCGTCCGGAGCGGTAACAACGGCGGCGGCGGCGGCGGTGACGGCGACTTGGACCGCTGCGGTGACCGCGCTATTGCTACTCTTGTCGCGCGCGTGCCCGACATCGGCCACGACCGGAAGAACGCTCCAGGGTCAATACAACGGACCGTACCCGGACATATGCCCCAGGTACCGAATCACAATATATTTATTATATCATAATCTAGATCAGAGGTTGCCCAAACTTTTGGTGGGTCGTGGTTACATATTTTCTTGTTGTTGGGGGGTCGCGTTAAATTTTTAAACGCTCAAATTTTTTTATAATATTAATTCAGTTACCCGAATAATAATTAATGACTTGTATAAATCTTTAAAAATAAATAATTACGTTTTTAAAAATTTAAATATGAAACACAGATAGAAAATTATATGAGAAATATTTTGGTGCGAGAAAATTTTGAAAATGTGAAAAAAAAATGGATATTTTTTCATTCCGTCAAATTGCTAAGTTTAAATGGTTATAAAATAAAAACTTTACTTACGAAGTTAGCAAGCTAGTGTTTTTACAATGATGTTTATTTTTTTTCCTGTAAACACTTTTTCGTATGGATCTACTTGTCCAAAAGTCTCGAAGAGTAACTTTTTGAAACCGAATTTGCCTCTAGTCGATACTTTAAAGAGGTCATTTTTTGAATTTCTCAATTCTTCATTTTTTTTTTTTTTTTTTTAACTACTCTAAATTTGAAAAAAAAAGACTCAGAAACTATCATTTCTTAATCCAAACTTTATGAAAATTTAAACATATATAGACAACAATGTAAGAAACATTTTGAAGTGAGAAAATTTTGAAAATGTAAAAAAAAATTCTGGACATGTTTCTAATTTTTTTTTTATTTATATATTAGATAAAGAAATTAAAGTAAAGTAAAGTATAGACAAAAAATCCAGACATACTTCACACCACGGATATTCTTCGTTCTTCGGATCAAATACTCTTGGTGGGTGTGTAGAATTTTATAGAAATGATAAATCATTTCTTCAATTAGACGATTTTGAACGAATTAAATTAATAATATAAAAAGAACAATAATAGTCTCATTTTCAACATGCCCACCAAGAGTATCTGACTCGAAAAGCGAAAAATATTCGTGGTACGAAATATATCCGGCTTATTTGTTTATACTTTACTTTGCTCTGCTTTGCTTTACTTTACATTTTTTTTTTTTACCTAATACATAAAAGAAAAAAAAAATTTTAAAAAATGTCCAACATTTTTTTTTCACATTTTTCTTCTTTCTTGCGCCAAAATATTTATCATATTATTGTTTACCTGTGTTTAATTTTCATAAATCCGATTTCAAAAAGTTACTGATCGAAACTTTTAGACAAGTATATCTATAAGAAAAAGTGTTTACAGAAAAAAAAAAGAAAAAATAAATTAAACATTATTGTAAGAACACTGGCTTCTTTACTTCGTTCAGAATCTAAAATTCAACAGTATTTAACAATTCCAAAATTAAGAGATCAAAAACAGTACTTTAATTATAATCAGTTATTTACCAAGATTGTATAAAATATTAAATCGATATGCACTGTCAACAAAATATACCTGAATCCTCCAAAAGCTCATTTATAAATACTAAATAAAATTTGGTCAACCGCTGAACAATACATGTACTTAGCAGTAGTGGCTCGTAATATGGTGTACGTGAACCATTCAAAAATTGTTTATAAAAAGCCGGACATACTTCGCAGAATGGGTGTACTTCGCATGACGGGTGGTATTCTCTTGACGGGCGTTTTAAATTTTAAAGAAACGATAAATCATTTCTTCTGAGTGAAGGAAGTTAATAATAGAAGAAAAAAAAAATGTTCGAAAAATGTCCAAAATTTTTTTTCACATTTTCAAAATTTTCCTGCGCCAAAATCTTTTTTATAGAATTTTCTATCTATGTTTAAATTTTCATAAAATTCTGATCAAAAAATGATGGTTTCCGAGTCGTTTTTGTCAAATTTTGGGTAGTTTTTTCCAAAAAAAAACATTGAAGAATTGAGAAATTCAAAAAATGACCTCTTTAAAGTACAATCTAGAGGTGAATCGGGTTTCAAAAAGTTATTGATCGAAACTTTTGGACAAGTATTTCTATACGA
>JAIPRM010006513.1:0-18568 GCA_025469315.1 Stegophylla sp. TES_Ste_2020 | reverse complement strand
GAATTGAGAAATTCAAAAAATGACCTTTTTAAAGTACAATCTAGAGGCAAATCCGGTTTCAAAAAGTTATTGATCGAAACTTTTGGACAAGTATTTCTATACGAAAAGTTGTACACAGAAAAAAAAAAGATAAATAAAAAAAAATAAACATCATTGTAAAAAAACTAGCTTCTTCACTTCATTCAGAATCTAAAACAAAATTAAAAGTTTAAATTTAATAAAGTTAATGAAAAAATTAATGTTCATTGTCAGAATTTTCTTCATTTAAGTGAAAATTAATGCCATTTGCATCATTCTGTTGCAATTAATGGACTTTATTTAGTGATTGTTCCTCAAAGTATTGGAAAAAATAGGATACAAATTTTGGGAAGCTAAAATAATATTTATTTGTTTGATTTACCCCCCCCCCCCCCAAGGTAAAAACAATAATATTGTGCAATTTATGAAAAATCTGGGAGAGAACTTTTAATGAGATTGGGGGCTAAGCCTTTATAAATGAGTTTGAAGGCCTAATATGATTGAATTTTTATATATCATGAAACAAGGTTGTGTGTTCAGAGTATGCAGCTTCATACCCTGAATACCTCCAGTACACGCCTATGTTTAAAATTCAAAATTTTTTACAAAAAATGTGTATACTTCGCTCGTCGGGGTGTTCTTTGCACGTAGAGTAGGATTCTCTTGACGGGTGTATTGAATTTTAAAAAAATGATAAATCATTTCTTCAATAAAACGATTCTGAACAAAGGAATGTAATAATAAAGAAATAAAATGCGAAAAATCAGAGTGCCGGGCTGAAATCGAACCCGGTATTGTCGCGTGCAAGGCTAGTTCCATTTCCATTCGTCACTACACATAACTTGACCATGTAGGTGAAATAGTAGGTATATAGTATAATAACCGAAAATATTGAATTTTCAAAATAGAATAAAATAGTTAGAAAACTATTGTTGCACATGGATATTAATTCACACCATCGTATTCAGCTTCAAAAAATACATGAGATGCAATAAAACATGAACCTTCAACAATCACATATCTATAATCTATAGATATCTCCTAATATCTGTTTGTATTTTCTCTGATTTTTTTTTCAATCAAACCCTTGTAAAATGTTTAATTATTAGTCCGTAAGAAATTTTATTGCACCAAAATATTTACAATAAAATTTTCTATCTAGGCACCAAATTTCAAAACAATTGGTTAAGCCAATTTTTCTTATATGTACGTTAAAGTGCATAATTTTAGGTAAAACTAACAAATTTCGTCAAAATTCTAACTTCAAACAGATTTAAAAAAGCGGGACATACTTCGCACGATGGGTGTTCTTCGCACGACGGGTGGGATTCTTTGACGGGTGTATTGCATTTTAAAGAAACGATTTATGGAATATTTATTAGGTGTAAAGGAATATATTATGAAAAATCAATTTTTGTTTTTCATTAATGATGTAGGTATGTAACAAAATTATTTTAAACTCAACATTTAAGTTCAATGTATGTATACCAATATAGTATATAAGACCAGGGTAGAATCACAAAAAATAATTAATTTTGTCATTCTGGTCAATATTTTGACAATTTGGTGACACTAGTACTTATTATTATGTAACTTTTTACACAAATTTAGTCATTTACACCAATAATGAGGTGCATATGGATTTCCGTCATTAAATAATATATGTTAAATATATTGATAATAATAATCATTATTGTATATTAACTGAAGCTCTGCTCAGAATAGTTTTACTGAAGAAATGATTTATTATTTCTTTAAAATGCAATAAACCCACTTTTAGTATCCTATCTGAGATATGATATACATTTTTTTTATTATTTTACTACTTTTATTAATATTAATTTATTTTATTGAAATGGTTCATTTATTAGTTTAAGATTATTTAAGTAAAATTTTGTATGTAAAAGTTCCAAAAAAAAAAAAAATATAAAATAACTAGTGAACGAATGGCTTCTATTAAATGCATCTGGTCTATTAACAATAAAATGTTCCCGCACAATAATTGTTACACACAATAATAATTAATTGAGATTGAATACTTTTCTCTTACATTAATGAATATTTATATTTATCAACAATGACACTAGGTCAATCATTTATTCTAAATTTTTCAACCACTGCAAATGGTCTATTAGTTAAATATTATTTTAAGTATTATTAAAATATTCTATTAGTAATAAATAGTAAATTCATTAGAAAATACCATAAAAGGTACAAATATCATAAAATATATAAATAGATGTACTAAAAACTTTTAGTATTGAATTCTCTTTAGTAAAAAATGAATTGTTAACTTAATTTAGTATTTTGATATGCTACATACAAATATACAAATGTTACATGTTTCGAACATGCTAATAAAATAACAACTGTGTTCAAATATTCAAAACACAGAAATTTTAACACAAAGTATGTGCATGACTATTCTTAATAGTTGGTAAAAGTTTTAGGCATTTAGTTCCATTTCTTTAAACTTGTGACTAAAAAGTAAAAAAAAAAAAAAAAAACAATTTTATTAAAATCCAGGTTAAAAATATTTAATTATTTCTTATTTTTTATTTTTGTCAATTTTTCAGTAATATTCCCTTATGCTTGAAAAGGGAATAGAAAATAGAACTTTCCTAAAGTACCACTAAAATACAAAATCTGCTCTAAAAATTTACTGGATAAAATTTTTGGATCAATATTTCTACAAAAAAAAGTATCTTAAAACATGATTTCAAAATAAAAAATCAACAGCTTTGTTTATATTTATATTTATATTTTTAATATAATTAGTATTTATTAAGTCCGGCACCCGACACGATAAGAAGAAGAAGGTTTAATATTAAATAATTGAAATTATCAATTATTTATATTTTATACTTGTAGAGCAATAATGAATGTAGTCACCAGATAAGTTTTTATTTTACTAAGTATTTATAGATCACATTAAAGAGTAACATTTTATAAATTTGCACAGATAGCTCCACAAATTGTACTACTATGTTCAAAATAAATTTTTGTAGTAAATAATTATGAAAAAAATTCTATTTATAAATTATGATACAATGTCTAAACATTGTTGAATATGTTTCAATATAGCAAAAATTTTAAAAATATAAAAACTCTAAAATAAGTAAAAATATGAGATGTAAACTATTATATGTCTATAAAACATACTAAAATAATATTCTGCTATGTTTTGCTACATCCATGATGCATATGCAAATGTTATAAGTCTTTGAACGGCCAACAAATAAGGGATTTAAAGATATACATCCAAACAGAAATACTTTTATTCTTGAAATGTTTAATAGTGATCTTAATACTTAAGACTGATTAAATGATGAATGTCATAATAATATATAATAAGTAATAAACAAGAAATAGATTTTAATTTAAAATAAAAGTAAAAATTTTTAAATATATATTTGTTTATTACTTCATAAATATTTCTTCACAATATTGAAAAATATAAGTTGAAAATTTAAGCATCCTTGGCCATGATACAAGGGAAAACTACTTCAAACTTAAGTAAATATATTAAAATATGCCATAAGCTAAATATTTATGAAATTGATCTTGGTAATTTAATCATAACTCTAAAACTAATAGTACTAAAAACTTGAAATGTTCACACTAATCAACAACAGTGTAATACAAACTACAAAAAAAAAAAAAATCAAAAAATTTGACTGCTATTTTTACACAATTTTTTAAATACCTTGTTTTTACTAAAAAAAAAACAATTTATTTTTTATATTATGAGCAAAAAATTTAATACAACACTACTCATATAATGTCTAAAGGTCTAGAAAAATTCTGATGTGAAATTGATTATCTTCACATAAAATATATATTTTTTTTTTCCATTTAAAATCTTTCAACTTATTATATTGGGTCCCTATGTTATTAAATCTATTCAATAAAAAAAAGTGACAATTATTATTCTGTATAGAAACTCTGCTCAGAAACTTTTATTGAAGAAATTATAATTATAATTATCATTATTATTATCTTTAATCCCTACCTGAGTGAAAAATACCTATGGTAAAATTATTTCTTTTTAAGAACAGTATATTCGATAAAATTATTTTGATGTAAGTATACTTTTTACCATCACAAAATATAAAATTTTGTAACATTAGTGTAAAGTTGGGCTAGGGATTTAAACCTCTAAAAACTTAAAATATAAATGCACACATTTATATTCTAAAAATGTACCAAATACGTTAAACAAGTTACCAAATATACACTAAAAATATGCAAAAATAAATTCTAATAAAACATTAATTTTACTGTAAAAACCCCAAAAATTTGAACTTGCATTAAATGTATTATTAATTCTTCTTCTATTATTTATGCAATTTTCCCTTTTATTAATCTTTATTCTTTTTAAGCTTGCCTTTAAACAAATCAAATATCAAATAATATTTAATCTCTTAAATAACTTTTTGTTCAGATATCATTAAACTACATAATAAATATTGAAAAATATGTGAAATATGCACTTAAAATCCAAATATAGTCAAAATATGCACCTATATTGAAAAAAAGAGCTAAATATACTAAATAAGCAAACAAAAAAGAATTGAATTGGCTGAAATTAGGTGTTCTGAAACAAATTTTTATATTATTTAGTTATGTTATGAATGATGTTTGAAAATATGCTAACCCCTTTAAGTCCCTAGCCATAGTGAGAAGCAATCATTTAATTTTTATTTAAGAATGTTAAGAATGAAAAAAAGTTATAGATAATTTTTAAGAGGAAAATAAGAAATAACTTACTTGGCCCCGAAACTCGAACACTGGATGCAGTAGCTGTAGGTTGAACAACTTTTGCAACACTACTCATAATTGGATCACTAGACATAATTTTTCCACCTGAAACTAAATTTCAAGGGCCATCTATAGAAGGGGTTCTTAACCTATTTAGGTCTATTCCTCCTTTTATACTATTGTATGAGATTATACCCTCCCTCTCCATAATATTTATTGTTACCTAATGTACAATACATAATGCAGTATATATATTGTATTATATAAATTCACCATGACATTTATTATTAATGTTGAGTATTAATCTGAATAAAATAACCCAATATTCTCTAGATTATTGAAAATAACATTGTTACATACTAATGACCGTTAATCACATACCTACCTATAAATTAAAATTATATAAAACCTATATATATAAAATAACATGATCTAACTGACTCATCATTGAAACCGCTAAAGCAGTGAGTATAAAATTTGGTCAGTAGTTTTGTGTCATGACAAGAGGCCCAAAAATAATTTTTCAAAATTCAACCACTAAGGATTTAAAAAAAAAAAAAAAAAAAATCACCTAGCCAAAACGGAACAACTGAAACGATGTGAATGAAATTTAGTCTGTAACTATGTTTCATGTTGTAGAGGCCTAATAATATAGGATTTTCCAAAATTCAATCTAACTCAACTTAAAATGGATGAAAATCGAAAACGTAATTTTTTTTTTTTTTGAAACTAAGAATAAATACTTTGTAATACAAATAATGAAATACATAAAACCTTATTTTCCATAATTTAACCTCTACAGGAGTTAAAAGGGGTAAAGGAGGTTAAAATTTAGTAACATTTCTTGGTCGGATTTTTCAGAAGAGGGTAAAAAGTGTTTTAACATTATACTTGGTAGAATATATTTAAATTTGAGCCATTGCTAATAAACCTAACATATTTTTTAAATCAACATTATAAGATCTGCACCACAAATATTACAGTAGTTTTAAAAGGTAACTTTTAAAATCCTTGAAAATTAATTTAAATCTAAAGGCCACCTATACCTGAAATATAAATACTAATAAAAAAAAGTTATATGTAACACAAAAACACTGAAAGAACATTATCATGTTTAGTGGCTTTTAAATATTTTCAAGCCTCCCCGGGAATTTTGTCAAGTCTCCTTTGTGGGACACATCTCCTATGCTGAGAACCTTTGATCTAAAGTAATCACAAAGCTAAAATATTCAATTCCTATTTATTTTTAATAGGTATTACCTGAAGATCTATTTGAATATTCCAATAAATTATTGTGAAGAGCTTCACTCAATTCTTTTTCTAAGGAAGTAATTTCATTTCGACATTTTACTAGTTCTTCTTCTAGAGACTTTGATCTAGAAAAAAATTTACATACACAATTAAAATACTTATTAATCATAAAATAAAATAAGTATAACTTTAACAACTCTAATGTACTAAAAACAAATACTTAAAAAGAAATTACTTTTTTTCTTCTGCACTAAGAGCTGCTGTCATCTTTTTACTTTCAGTTTCAAATAGAGCTAATTGCTTTTCTAATTCTGCTTCCATCTGAAGTGATTTTTTACTTTCTTCTTCCAACCCTTCAGCCATACTATCAATTTTACTCTTCTCTTCACTTAATATCTAAACAAAAAATATATATTTTTATGAAAATTGCAAATATTAGAATCGGCATGATCAAATTTTTCAGCATACTTGGCCTAAATCTTCCGAACGTTTTCTTTCTTCAATATATTTCATAACAATTTTTTTTCTTTCAGCAAGCAGGAAAAAAACTATTTGTTTGTGTTTTAAACGTTCTTCTTCATAAGTATTATGTAACTTTTTATACTCATATTGTAACTGTTGCTTTTTTAATCGTTCCAAATCCAATATCTAAAACAAAATTTTTTTTTTTGTAATAATAAATCTATTATTTTTTATTCAAATTATTTACAACTAAATGTCAAAAATAAAATAAATGTAAGAAAACACATAAATAATGCAACAACATTAGGTCACATATTTTGACTGACATCTTATATTTATTAAAAGTATATTCTAAAAATCCTATACCTGTAATTGCAGTCATATTCTTATCATCTTTAAACACATGTGCATTAATTCTTAAATCATAGTAAGTACATATGTAGACCTGACATTATAGGGAGAAAGGAGGGAGTGTATCACTCTCCCCCCACTTATGTTAGACTAATTTAAAGTCAAAATTTATGGAAAAATTATTGAATAATCAAAAAAATTGGTCATATTACCCTTACAGGAAAATTAATAAAATCAATTAAATTCTAATAACTCTCAATCTGTTATGGACAATACATTTATTGGATTATAGGTGGAATAATATCTATCTTTGATTGCGATTTGCGACGAGCAGGTTATTATCAACAGCAACATGAAAATAATTTGTTATTGATTTTATCAAGGAAGAACTAAATACCAGTGGAGTCGGCATATTAATTAATCATGGCTGTATATATATTAGCGATTATTAATAAAACTTACAACTGTAATTCTACAATAATAGAAGAATAAATTAAACGCAACAAAAATTATCTGAATTGATTTACCATATGATTCATTACAACAAAGTTGTGAAGCTGTTCACGTAAATGATCTCTTTTCTACACTTGTACATTTATGTCTTTTCTCGGCTAGCATTAAAAAATATACTAATTTTAAGCCAAAACTAGCTACCGTAGAAAATGCATCACAACTCTGTAACTTTTCAAAATAAGATAGACTGCACGTGCACAATATATAAAAGCTGAGTGGGTTTCATTTAAAATAATAAATGATACATTACAAGAGATTTTTAATTTGCAAAATGTGAACAAAAACACCCGTAGTCAAACCTTAGAACTAGTAATTTCATTCTTTTGATTTTGTTATGTTTATTATTCATGAAAAATTGTACATATAAAACTGAAATATTAATTGAAAAACTTGAAGCTACAGAACTTCATACATTAAAGTTTTAATATTAACAAGCTGACTACTATAGTGCCAGTAGTTTGCATCCCAGACTTTAGGTTTTTCATCTATTTGTTTTTCATGCTTTTAGAACCAAAACAAATATTGATACTCAGCATATATGACTTTCAGGATTTGGAGATCAATTTTGGTATTCATTTTGTTTTGTGATTACGTTATTGAGAACCATTTTTGACACTCAATTAGCCTTGAACGAAAGGAAAAACAATATTGTAAAAAGCCCAATTTTGGCCTGTATTAAAGTCTGGCCATAAATAAGAAGGCGTGCCTGAGTACTATCCGAGTACCTTTTCTTATATTCATGGTATTTGTGAACAGTTATAAAAAAAATACTTAGGTAGTTGAATTTGTTAATTTATTGTTCAACACCTTGATCAAAATAAAAATGTTGATACATTAATAGAAAATCTAATAAAAAGTGCAATATAATTTTCTTAATAACTTTTTTACTTTTTACTGAGTTGAATTAAAAAAAATTATAAATACATTGCTTACCTTGATGAATAAGATCTTTTAAAATGTACGTAGTCATTTGAACATATGATGAGTTTATATAAAATTCATTAGAAACAAATATGTTCAATAGAGGATTTAAGAAAGTTAGTAAAACTGTTATCACAGGGACATACAGATTTTAAAATGAGTGATTTCAATGTGATTATGGCTGAATTAAGTTTCAGATTATTGATACACCAATAAGAAATTGGATAGTCTAACTTCAAAATTGTCTGAAGATTAGAAGATTAAAAAAAAACGTGCTTGTCCACTGCCAGCAAACTATGCAGGCTAGTTAGTATTGCTTCTAACGAAGAAGCTTTCAGTTAATTGAAAATAATTAAGAATTATTTACAATCAGCCATGGGAGCAGATCGTCTTCACAACATAATGATACTTTACAGCAATAGACATTTTGGGCAGTTTGAATTTAAGTTAAATAAAATTATAGTTACTGCAGAAAGAAAATTAAATAAATTTCTTATCTTTGTGATGAACTTAGATTATTGGCAATACTGGTTACTATTTTGTAAGAAAATAAAGCTTTAGCAATACAGTATTTTTTTTTACTTTACCTTTCGATGCATTATTTGGTTATCTTTTAGAACATTAGCTATCCTTAAATGAGTTCTTCTTTGCTGCAAGACAAGGTTTTCAAGTGAACCTAATTGTTGGTATGAAAGACTATCATTATTTGTTTCAAATGTTGCAAAGCAATCACGTTGTAAAGCTGCTAATGGATCTTTCCCAACACGATCACTTCCTCTATTTCTTAGCATACATTTCACTTTTTCACACTATTTAACAAATTATAATTAACAAAATGAAAGTCAAAAAATTAACATATTGAACTTAAAGAAAAAATTATTACCTTTAATGTTGCTATAACAACATCTCGTGCTTGGAGTTCACCCTCTAAATAGCTTAACAGCTTTAATAAATCAGACTTATTTAAATCCATTTTTTGAATTTTCTAAAAGTATTATTGAATGTTAAAATTACAATTAAATTAGTAGGAATAAAAAATACTTACCTTTAATGTGTTCCGATCACTAAACTGATGTCCTTTGTCTTCATTTTGAGAATTATTACAATTTATTGAATGTTCATTCTTAGTAGCCATTATGCAGATAAATATTTAACATTATCAAACTGAAAAATAAAATAAATGAGAACAGAACATTATAATTACAGACATTAAAAATAATATCAGAGTAAATTAAAAATTTTAATATCTGAATAATAAATAGGTAGATATGAAGACGTAAAATTTTAATCATTTAAAACTAAAAATTCAGGCCACACCTATATTCTTTTTCAAACATTAAAATAATAAAAACAAAAATATACAGCAAAAATGTAGAATATTTACAAGATAAAGAAACCTCATTACATGCATAATAATACTATTAAAAAGTACCTATTTAAATAGTTAATTGCAAAATAAAAGTGGACATAAAACGTTTTCAAAAAAAATATTGTTTAACAAATTAAAAACACTTTTAAATACCTATTTCAAATACACCAATGAGCTTCTTCTATTTTTTATCTTTATTGGTATATAATTGAATCAAATAATAAACATGTTTTACAAATCAAATAGAATTTAAACATTAATGGAGAATTATAAAATCAATCATCTTCTATAGTTCACAGATAACTTTTTAATGTTTGCAAACACAAAGTATTGATAAAAAAATATTTGTATCAGTGACATATTAATGATTTAGGTAAATGAACAACACTGAAAAAATCAAACAAATGTCAACAGTTTGCAATAGGTTTCGGTATAACGTTTGACTCGACTGAATCGTGAAAAACTAAAGGCACAGGGCAAAGAGAAAATGCATTTGCTAAAGAAGTAAACTGGCAATGGCGATGATATGAAAAAGGCGTGAATAATCACTGAGATAACGATTCCAGCGAACTGCTCACCACGATCTATGGTTCAAGGGGTCAAAATACGATTTGCAGCACAATATAACGATCATCAGCCTTGGACCCTTTAGGCAATTCACAAGATACAGACCAATGATGTCCAGAGGAGATGACACGAGAAAACGATGATTCACTGATGGCGTACCTGGTGCAAATACAGTGAGCGGATGTCGACAAGCGTGAATCGGTTGTTCCTAGTGTTAGTGGTGAACGTTGCAGGAGATGAAGTCGAGAATGAAAATCCGAAAAAATGTAAGACCATTAAAACAGATTAGAACAATACAGGGGCGTTTCGCAAAACCGAATTCTCCTTGGGGTTCGCCACTCGTCGACGTCGACGACCACCACCACTCGGCACTCACGCCGTATTCAGCGACAATCGTCACGATTTTTCGACACTTGTGTGTGTAAATGCTTGCATGTTTGTATATATTTTCATACGCGTTATCAGTGCCTATTTCTACGGTTAAAGCTGATGGCGGGTGGTGCGAGAAATTGATTAGATGCGGCCCTCCCGGTGTGGCAACCGGGTGACAGGTGTACTGGACGACGGCGTTTATACACGGTATTTTCGCACACCGGAATGACAAAATTACCGTGCCGCCCACCCCCCGTCGACGCAATGCCACGGAACGTGATGGTATCGGAACTCGGTGGCCGGTGCACGTAATCTTTATGGTCGGGGTCAACGTAACGAAGCGCGGTCGTCGTGTTGGTTGCACTGTACACGCGCGCTTTGTGTTAACCAGCCATATTGGAATGCCGCGACAATGTGATTGCCCCACAGCGGCCGACTATGAACTTAGATAGTCGGGTTTTCGGGGGGTGGACACGGTGGTACTATTTTTTCATAATTTTTTTTCGTCCTTTAGTTCCATCCCGTTTCACACTCCCTCCAGCACCGCTGCTCACGGGAGTATTTTGTTTCTGTACCGTATGAGCCAACTGCTCGTTGATCAGATATCTTAAGGTCCACGTCGCCAATCGGATTTCGAGAAAAAGAACAATTTTATTACGTACAAGAGCTACTGGTTGTGAAATATACTCTCGTAAAGTAACAGCAACATTATTATGACTAATACTAATTACTAGTTGGTGGACGGAAATTCACGGATTTCGATTGAGATAAATAAAAGGGGGAAAATTCCTGTCCACCAGACGCAACGATTTTAACCCCCGCGCCACCCACCAGCCTAGCGTATCGGGAATCCGCGACGACGAAATAACTAGTGGTAATAACAACCATGACAATATTATCGTACGCCGAGCGTACGGTTTTTTTTTTCTCGACCACTACATCAACGCTCGCGCCCATTTATGCACGACGACAACGATAGGACGTATAATAGGTACGCGCTGTGTTTGTAGTATCGTACTCGGGCCGCGGGATCGCGTAAACACAACATTATTCGCGTACACACGCCGCCGGTCAGCCGGACGACCAAAACACGGTGTCTACACACGCGCACGCACGCACGCAAATATACACACGCGATAATAATAATAATAATAATACGCAAGGTGATAAATGTGCCTATATCTCGCGGTGGCAGCTATGGTAGACTCTAACAACAACAATAAAAAAGAAGACGACGATAGCAGTAGCAGCAGTCGCTGATAATGATAATGTGACCGTCGTCGTTACAGTCGTCCGGACCGGATTCGACGTCGTTGTTTCTCGGTGTTCGTAGTTTGTAGTTTTTTTTCTGCGCCACGGACATGACCTACACGTCACGGAGAATCACGGCCACTTAATTTCTAAACCCAACGTCGTGATATGCATCCAGTTCCGTCAGGTAACTTGATCACGATTTTAACAACTTTGTATTTTATACGTCACTTTGCATCGTCGAACGAGCGAATGAGCTGTAGCTCTTAGCTTGCGGGCCGTTTCTGTAGGCCCGCAGGCCTCCGTTCGTCGATTCCATCGGTGCTGACCGATACGATAGGCGCAATCAAGTATTGTGTCGTATTGCGTAAAATTTATTCTTACGACGAGTATGTGATGCCGACAATACTTGTTCACCGTGTTCTTGGCAAAATTCTTCTCTCCTACTGAGGGGGGTTTTACTCACCTGCACTTACTTGATGGTATCTCATGGCTGCTGCTCTATCAGTTCAGTGTCTGTTGTTACTCGTCTTAAGTTTTATCAGCTACCCGACTATATTTAGTACAATCATTAATTTGTGAATATACCTATTATGTTATTGAAACAGTGACATTTTGGTTATTTCGGATACTAGTGTTGGGTAGACTGTGATTAAGGTCAAGGTATATCATTATTAACTTGAACCAAATATATCTGACAATGGTAACAGTTAATTAACAATTTCAATATCTGCCACTTACATTATACATAAAATAAGATTATTAATTAATGTCAAATGTTTCCTATAACTTGTACTTCATTTCTTCTATCATTCATCAATATACATAGAAAATATTATGTACATATAAAAATAACTTAAAAGGATTAATTGATTTTAATAGGTATGTTGATACAATATTGAAGTTAATAGTTTCAGTTGGTATGATATACATGGGAGTTTGATGAGACAACTACCTTGTTATACCTTTGCTAGGTATACCTAGAGTAACATATCTAAATAAACAATGAACTATATTAAGAATTAGTTTAGGTAATTCAAGTAAACAAAAAAGTAATAAATAAAATATTGATTATCACTTAGTAATTTGTCCTAGGTACCTGCATATTTTTTTGGCTATTTCTACAACGTATAATAGGTACAATTAAATTTAAAATATACAATATTTTTAAATATTATTGAAAGTTAATTGGAAGTAAATAAAATTTGTATTATAGCTTACGGTACATGAAAATTTAAATTTTTTATAGGTATTCATGTACCTAGTTAAAAATAAAATATAGGTACATGTGGCCTCTACATATGTATTTTAAATCATTAAAAATAAATACAAAAATTTTGAGATCATAAAATCTATAAGTGCCTCTACAATTTAATAAAATTCACGATTGAATAATTTAAATGCAAAAGATGTTTTGATTTAACAAAGTATAATTTATTTATAATTCCATCTTATTTTTTTAATGGTAATTCAACTACCTATTTATTATTATTATATTATTCACTTTTTATGAGCTCTGAAGAATAGAGATTCTCATAGGATATAAATTAATATAAAAACTGTACCTATATTTTTTAGGAATTCTGTCATTTGTGTGTACCTTACTAGCCATGCCTACAGCTCAATATTAAGTTAAAAATAAATGGAATAGAAACAAAAATAAGGTCCTACCTATTATACAATTTGAATTCTCTTGATATAAGAGGCTATTATCACTTGCTTTTGGAAAATGTATTTATCACTATTAGAAGAAATGTTTAGTATTTATTTAAATTGTTTGCACTTGATAAATGAATTAAATATACCTAAATGTTCCCATACAAATAATTGCACAGCTATTATTGACTATTTATGTATGTGTATTTATATTTTGATAATAATTATTAATTAATAAACTATCTTAACTGTATTGATATAAATGATATAATAATTTTAACATTAATGATAATACTAAAAATAGTGACAACAATAAGGGTTTATTTACTAATTTAAGAACTAACCAAGTATATATAAAAAAAAATCAAATACATTTCAATTGGCTAAATACAATTCATTATTATTATTATTATTATTATTATTATTATGCTAATTCTCTAATTATCATAGTAGAATTAGGTTATTTTAGAAAATCTTAAGAATATGAATAGCAACCAAATAAAAACAAGCGAAGTACTTATTGTGTTAACTATAAAATTGAGAATCGTTTTATTTTTCAATAGCCATAAGTTATGAATTTTAAATTTAAAAATAATTTTTGCAAACAAAAATTATTTGTTTATTAATTATTTAGTAGATCAATTAAAATCCAAGTCAGATGTAGGAACTTTTGTAATATAAGAATATAGGTACCTAATATTTGTCACCTAATTCAACTACCTACCAAATATCTTAATGGTAGGTAAACCAAATTATTATATACATTTTATCTCCTTACTTTTTTTTATTTACTAGACCAGTAATCAGTTTATAATTTGTACCTTGAATAACCATAATTCTTTTAAAACTGTTTAATAAAAACATTACAATTTATGTAGGTACAATTATACGTAATTGGATTTAGTTTTTATTAGGTCTTCAAGATTTTCATAGATTAATCTATCAAAACAATATTCATCCAAGTGTATAAAATTGGATATTAAAAAATTACCTAAAACATCAACATTGTTAGTTTAATATTGATATTTTAATATAAGTAAAATAGTAATTTAGCTGAGTCTAATCAATTTTATAAAGAACATATTATCTAAAATCAAATTAAAATTAGTTATATTAGAAGTTCTGTAAGAGAAATGTGTCATAGTTTCGTATACTGCTGTTGATATGTATATATATATAATAAAAAAGACAAAATTAAAAGTAATTGTGGTATCATATATTGAATAATTCAATACATATTTTAAAATATACATATTAGGAATTAATCCACATAAACCTATTATTTTCATTATTAAAATAAGGTTAGACTAATAATAATTAATTTAATTTAATTTTATATAAGATACTACTTATAAATGTGATTATTTTGATAGCTATTGAAAGTTTGTACATTGGTGATTATTTTATGTAATATACAAAAAAAAAAAAGCGGGATATACTTCGCACAGTGGGTGTTCTTCGCACGACAGGTGGGATTCTTTGATGGGTTTATTGAATTTTAAAGAAACGATAAATCATTTCTTCAATAAGACGATTCTAAACGAGGGAGTTAATAATATAAAGAAGGAAGTTAATAATATAAATATAAAATAGTATGTTAGATACTGTTATTAAATAGTGTAAACATATACAAATACATTACAGTCATTGCCAGATAAATTGGCACAGCAGCAGCGGCGCTTATCAGTAGGTGTATCCCAAATAAGTAGCGGTGTGTTTTGTATACACAAGGTGTGCCTCAATCGCGCCCCGACGATTTGTTTATTATAAATGTATAAAAATAAATAACTCGACTGACAATGACGATATTAATAGATTAATGTGATATGGAAATTATTAAATGTACTTATATATGGTGGATGGATATTTTATTTACCCATTCGTGCCAGTATTGTAAATAGATGTTATTATTATTATTATTATAAATTAATATAATTTCTACTTTTTATTTTAATATAAAAAAATATTTGATTTTAAATTAATAACGTATAATCAGTCTTAAGTGTTTTATGACAAATGTTGGTTTATTGATACATTTTCGGTGATAACATTCAAAATTGAGAACCCCTGGTTTTTCGTTATCGCGCCACCGCCGCCGCGCCAATCTATCTGACAACGACTCTACATGTGTATACATAAACATATTATAATAGTGTATATATATACATGGCAGTCCGTGTAATATGTGACAACTGATAAGGCGTTGTGGTTTTGAGAAATGTATTTGGGCGGCAGTCCAAAGGCCACACCGTAATTACCGACTTGTATCTTATTAAATTTAGCTTAAATTTAGCGTCGAAAATTACGTACGATAAGATAAGCGAATAATAAATACCTTTGTCACCATAATTTCTTCGAGTTTTTTCAGTCTTACCCCTGTAAAATGTTTAATTCTTTGTCCGTAAGAAATTTTATTGCACCAAAATATTCGCTATGAAATTTTCTATCTAGACACCCAATTTCAAAACAATCGGTCGAACCAATTTTCTTATATGTACGTATATTGATTATTTGTGTATTTTAAAAAAAGCCGGACATACTTCGCACGATGGGTGTACTTCGCACGACGGGTGGTATTCTCTTGACGGGCGTATTAAATTTTAAAGAAACGATAGATAATTTCTTCAGTAAAACGATTCTGAACAAAGGAAGTTAAAAATAAAAAAAAAAAAATTTTCAAAAAATGTCCAAATTTTTTTTTCACATTTTCAAAATTTTCTCGCGCCAAAATCTTTTTTATAGGATTTTCTATCTATGTTTAAATTTTCATAAAATTCGGATCAAAAAATGATGGCTTCCAAGTCGTTTTTGTCAAATTTTGGGTAGTTTTTTCCAAAAAGAAAATTGAAGAATTGAGATATTCAAAAAATGACCTTTCTAAAGTACAATCTAGAGGCAATATTTCTATACGAAAAAGTGTTTACAGAAAGAGAAAAAATAAAAAAAAATAAACATCATTGTAAAATCATAAGCTTCTTCACTTCGTTCAGAATCTAAAATATAATAAAAGTATAGAATATAGAAATAATAGAAATAACAAATCCTGAAGTTGTATAATTCATTTTAAATATTTTAATACTTGTGTATACCTGTAAACAAAATATACATCCAACAGAACAGAGGACTATATTTTTTTGGAAACGTATTTTATCGGAATTGTATTTCACTGGAAAATATTAGATTGTAATTTATTCTTTCGGAATTGTATTTTATTGGAAACTGTTATATCAGATTTGATTCCATAGTTGGTTGAAAATAAATCATTGACCGCAGTTATGGCATGACTCGCCCGCTTACCAACCACTCCGCTACGCTTTGCAAATCGAAAATATCTCTCGACTTGCTGTGCAACGTAGGGACATTTTGGTTTGATAATCTTAAATGGGTATTATACTGGATGTAAGGATGAATTCATAGAGGTACAAACTTATCATTTACGCCAAATAGGCTTAGAATAGGGCTTAGAACCGTTAATATTCCAATAAAATATAAATCCAACAAAATACAGGTCTGAAAAAATATGATTCCAACACATTATGTTTCCAAATAAAAATGTTTGCGACAAAATATTTTCGACTAAAATATGGTTCACAGTAAATACCGTTCCGAATAAATAAATTCCTACCTAAATTTTTCCAATAAAATACGATTCCTACAAAATACAATTCCGGCAAAATATTTTCCTAATATATACCCTTTTCCCCTGCGAAACATGTACTTGATATAAGTCACTAAAAATGTTATATACTTAATATAAACGAGGAGCATACTTATAATTCATTGATCAAGAAAAATTAAGAACAGGCAAGCATATGTATGATAAATCAGATTAGATGTTTTGGTAAGGCCGTCTTGGCGTAAATTATTTTGGTATATAGCCGTTTTGGCTTTTTTAAATTTTATGTAATCAATTATAAAATTATCATAAATTATATCTACTTATCAGTTTTAATAAATAATAACTCAAATAAGAATCATTTGCAGTCGAGAAGTATTGACCAATACTGAGTTGTAATCGACAATGACTTAAGTAATGGCATTCGCGGGCGAGAAATATTTTCCATGAAGAATGTTAAGTGTATTTTTGTCGAAAAAATAATTTATACAATTGTAAAGGTTTACAACAACCACGACATAATTAATTTTTCAAGGGGCATAGCTCAAAATACAAGTTGCTTCTAAATTCAATTGCTTTTAGATTCTGAACATTAGTGAAGAAGCTTATGTTTTTACAATGATGTTTATTTTTTTTTTTCTTCCTCTGTGAACACTTTTTCGAATAGAACTACTGGTCCAAAAGTTTCGATCAGTAACTTTATAGATCCAAAATCGAACCCAGATGGTACTTTTGAGAGGTCATTTTTCAAATTTCTCAATATTTTTTTTAATAATGCGAAAAAACTGAAAAAAAATTTTCAAAAAACGGCAAAATATGCAATTACCGCAATTTTCGTAAAATTGAAAATTACTTTTTGACATAACTTCTAAAATAATGCAACAAAGGACATGAAATTTTCACCAACCACTAAAAATAGTCACGAAAAAATGTCATAAAAATTTCAAAAAGATTTGATCAATTTTGAGTTAAGTGCAGCATTTTGAAAATTTCAGAAATATCTCATTTTTTGTTAGTTTTTATATAATAAAATTTTTGATTTTTGATATTAAGACTTGAAAATTTAATATTATCTCACTGACATATATGTCTACTTGACCTGAAAAAATCTTAAAAATCGTTAGTCAATTTTTTTTTTATATATAACCGTTTGAAGCATTGATTATAGAATAGACAGATAGCCCATGCAATGTTAATATTTGGCGACTACTTTTGTGATGCAGCCAATAGGAAGCGCTAGTGTAGAAATGATGCGCAGCGGTACCTTTGCCATAGGTAGATGGGTTATTTGGGGGGTATTTGATGCCAGGCGGTGGTACCCCCGTCATAAAATGATGAACGGTGTGGGGAGTAAGTTATGATGGCGTTTCTAATAATAGAATATTTGTGGTATTAATATTGGAAATTCTGACTTCAATATTAGTTAATAAATTGTTATGTTATCAATATATCGATTACAT
>JAIPRM010006512.1:0-18569 GCA_025469315.1 Stegophylla sp. TES_Ste_2020 | reverse complement strand
ATTGATCGAAACTTTTGGACAAGTATTTCTATACGAAAAAGTGTTAACAGAAAAAAAAAAAATAAAAAAAAAAAATAAACATCATTGTAAAAACACTAGCTTCTTCACTCTGTTCAGAATCTAATACACGTCCGTACAGTCCGGAAGTATAGGTAATGTGTTAATAATGTTAACAGAAGAAATAGAGTAATAATACAATTTCTTTCGATTCTCTGCTGTCACTTTTCGCCGCCGTTTGAATGACGATATAGCACGACGATTATTGAAATATTCTTCTTGGCTAAATCATGTTTTTCCAAACCCTAACTGAGCTGGGAAAATAGCCAAATTAAATTCAATACATTTTATATATTAACGTACGTACCCAGTAAATAACATATAATCATTTTTACATAGAATGGACTTTTCAGTGTATGAGCCTAGTTTTATTATACCATCATTAACTATATTGATTTTAAATTGGATTTATATTTACATCATTTGTTATAAACGTGTATTGGTGAACAGGGGAAAAGTGTTCTTTGGGGGAGAGAAAAGGTAAATGATGTTGTGCGTTTTGGTGGAAAACTCTCGAGACCCGATTATGCGTACGCATGCGCGTTCCCTACACAAGACGACACGTTTGTTGGTAGCCATCGGATTCGTCGCGTCGTATTAAAGACGGGAAAAAATCCGATGTAAAGCCATATATTAACATTATTGCTGCGCGTATATTATTATTATTATTATTTCGTTATACGAGAAAGCGTTCGGTTAGTATTTTTTTTTTTTTTTTTTGTTTCTTTTTCAGTCATTTCTTCCACATATCACGCACAGCCCTCCCCTACCAATCATTATTATTTTTGTTTTTGTTTTTTTTTTTTTTCATCATTATCACGTTGCGCGAACCACCGCCGCCGCCGGCAGCGTCAATCCACACAGCACCATGATGATATTTACGATCAAAGTAATAGGCAATAATAACAATATTATAAATCCTGTTCGCCGAACGATTCGCTCGAAACGCCGTACCCATAGTAATAATAATGATCGCAAGCTGCGTGTGAGTGTTATTTGTATTTTTCTGATACGATGATGATGGATTTTAATTTTCGCCCCGATCCGATGCGCGCATACGCGGCGGCGTGAGAAAACGCGCGCACCTGCGGAGTCTGTTAAATTTACATCAGCCACGCGACCGAAGTCTCACGGTCGCGTATTCGTAGTAACGCGGTAACATCAACGATCGGCTTCAAACGTGCCGATAACGACATGACGACGTATTAATAGACAAGAATGCACGCACGCACGCTGTACATACGCGGTGATCCCCCCCCCTCGCCACCACCACCAGGCGACGAGGCCTATTCGTATAGTAAAAATATAAATAAACATTTTGTTTCCCCTCACCCACCTTTATTATTCATATAGGTGTTAACGGTCACAATGAATAAGAAAAAAAAAGTGGTGTGTACTTGGCTCATTCGGGGTGTTCATCGCACATCGGGTGGAATTCTCTTGACGGATGTATTGAATTTCAAAGAAACGACGAATCAATATTCTTCAATGAAACGATTCTGAACGAAGGAAGTTGATAAATTATAAGAAAAAAAATTCTGGAATCGAACCCGGAACTCTCGCATGCTAGACTTGTTCCACTACCATTATGCCACAAAACATTATTTTGACCTTGTAGTTGAAATAGTAGGTATTTAGTATGAGAACCGAAAATATTGAATTTTCAAAATAGAATAAAATAGTTAGAAAAAACTATTGTTGCACGTGGATTTTAATTCACACCAAAGTATTCGGCGTCGAAAAGAACATAAGATGCAACAAAACATTATCAACCTTCAGCAATCACGTGTTATCTATATAGATATCTCCTAATACCTGTCTGTATTTTCTCCGATTTTTTTTTTTCAATCACACCCTTGTAAAATGTTTAATTATTCGTCCGTAACAAAATTTATTACACCAAAATATTCGCGATGAAATTCTCTATCTAAGCACCAAATTTCAAAACAATCGGTTTGGCCAATTTTCTTTTATGTACGATAAAGTGTGTAATTTTAGGTAAATTTAACGAATTTCATCGAAATTCTAACCTCAAATGGGTATTAAAAAAAAAAAAAATGTGACTAACGATTTTCGACATTTTTTCAGGTCAATTAGACATATTATATGTCAGTGAGATCATATTAAATTTTCAAGTGTTAATATCAAAAATCGAAAATTTTATTAATATAAAAAGTAACAAAAAATGAGAAATTTCCGAAATTTTCAAAATGCCGTACAAAACTCAAAACTGATAAAATCTTTTTGAAATTGATATGAAATGTTTTCGTTAATATTTTTAGTGGTTGGTGAAAATTTCAAGTCCTTAGCTGCATTATTTTAGAAGTTATGTCAAAAAGTAATTTTCAATTTTACCGTTTTTGCCATTTTTTGTCAATTTTTCGACAGTTTTTCCCCGTTTTTCAAAAAAGTATTGAGAAATTTGAAAAATTACCTCTTTAAAGTACCATTTGGGTTCAATTTTGGATCTATAAAGTTACTGATCGAATCTTTCGAACGAGTATTTCCATACGAAAAGTTGTACACAAAAAAAATAAATAAATAAAAAAAAATAAACATCATTGTAAAAACAAACACTAGCTTCTTCATTACGTTCAGAATCTAAAAATAATAATAATAAATGAATATTATTATGTCATACACGGAGCGTCGAGTGCCCCCACATAACGGGCGGACAATTAAAACCGTTTTTACGCGCCACCGGCCTTGTACGTGATTCTAATTCGCAAGCCATTCCAAAAATGATGATGATGATGATGATGATTCCCTCTCTCCACAAGGTGTATATAGAATATTATAGAATTTAGCGCTGTCCAAGAGTCCCGTTGCTTTTTGCGAACGTTTTTGCGCGAAAAAGAAAAAAAAGGAAAGAAGAAAAAAAAGACGACAACGTTTTTTTATTTTAAATTGTCTTCGACGTCGTTCACTTCTCAACAATATTTTATTACGTTATTTCTCGATTGTGTGCACGTGTTGGCAATTTTCTCGAATCCAATTTTATATACATATATACAATACAGATCTATTCGTATAAGCGCGCGCGCGCTCGCTCGCACAGTATACATATCAATCATAGTATGGAAATCGAATTTCGTTTCTTTTACTTTTTTTCTCTGTTTCTTTTCTTTCGCTTCTTCTTCTTTTTCCATTCCATTAATGATTTACCGTACTGCAGTTGTACACCGCCGCCGCCGCCACAGCGTCGAACAATGCCCAATTCCACGTTGACCCATAGTACACTGCCACCATAATACAATATTATTATAATTAGATGCGTGCGCACACAAATCCGTTACGTATAAAAAAATAAAAAAAACGACGACATTTTCGGAAACGTTTCCGAGTATTGGAAAATTGAAAAGAAAAAAAAACCAATATCGTCGCGACAATAACGGTGAACAGGACGAGATATACGAGCCCCCTCGTATATTTTACCCCCTCTGTCTAAACATATATATTTTTTTTTTTTTTTACTTCTGAGAAATGAATATTAATAACGGGCATCTGAAATCGTAGTTTGTAAACATCATAATAAATTATTGTTTCGAATTTAATTATACCACAGATTAAACAAATAAATATTATAATTATTATAATCCGTAGTAATTACAATGTTAATATATATATATATAGATCATTAATGGTTTAATGTTCATCGCTCGTTAGAATATTAGTCTGCCTTCTTGAATTTATTTTTAATTCCTTACTGTAGTAGTCCTAATTTATAAACTTATAAAAATGAATACAAAGATATACAATATAATTTCAGAGTTAAACCACTGGAATTCGAAAAATAAATTTACTATACGTATGAAACCTAAAACGGTTTTTTTTTTTTTCAAGTATGCCGTGACATTATGTATTCAAAAATTATTTTAAGCTCTAACAAATTTTACTCGCATTACCTGTTTCAATAGCAATAGCTTGAAAGCTGTCTCTCGTTTCATCTGAATTTATTTTATTTTACAAATAAAAAAACACGATAACTGGAATTGAAAAAAACCCGCATTATCATATACGTGGAAACAACGAGTTTTGTATAAATTCTAACTTTAAACGTTTATAAAAAAAAAAAAAAAACAAATAATGAATAACGATTTTTGAGATCGACCAATTATAATTAATAATAATAATAATAATAATAATAAGGGACGATTATGTATGGCAATAACATTATTGTGTAGAGGCGAATATATTTTTTAAGTACACACGCCTCTTATCATTTTTATAAGTATCCCACTTTTCCTTTCTCGATACAAATATTTCTATATTTGTTACAATATTATATATTATATTATCTATAAATCTAATACAAACATTTAGAATAATTATTATTCATTTATTTACTTATTAGTCAAACAAATAGCATCGGATCTAAAAAGTTCGAATTGGAACACTTGCCCCGAGCACAATCACCAGCGTTAGACATCGAATTTTTTAAATACTTATTATTTAAAAAAAAAAAATTTAGTTCTTTGATACGTTTGATATCACATGATTGCACGTTCGCGACGAGACGAAAATACACAAATCGCGCACAACGAAAAAAAATAATCTCAGTCGCCCTATTTTTATCACGATTGATGTAGGTGGACTACTATATGAAATACATTTTATAAAACACGTGCTCGTGAGCCGGTAAACTATACGATTTAGAAAACACTGTCGCGCATAATCATGTATTATTGCTGGTGAAAAGTAAAACGCACTTGACCATATGCGATTTTCATTGTATTTTTTAAAATGTTTTATATTATTTTTTTTTTTTTTATCGTTTGTTCCAATTACAGTGTAATATTATAATTGTGCGAATAGAATAAAAAAAAGTTAAAAAATAATCATGAATTCTGTAATTCGATTTGAAAAAAATTCATCCCCATTTTTGCGGATAAAAATTCAAAAATCGGGATTTTTCTCAATAAAATTCCACAGTTAATAGAGGGGGTCACCATTTTAAAATAAAAAAAGTTTACATCTTCACGGGACATCCTTAAGATGATATGAAAAAGAAAACGAGTTGTGGAAAACAGAGTTCTTATAAAAACTTGAACGAAGCGAAAAAAAAATCCAAGTTTTTGCATTTTTATGGCCAAAAAAGAAGGTGAACACTGTATATATATATATATATTATAATGTACGCTCACATTATTTGGATACAATACATATATTTAATAATTAGGGCCTGGATTCCAATGCAAAATGCATATTTATTTTGGTGATCTTAGGCAATGTTTTCCAAGTACATAATTTGTTTCATGTAACAGAGAACTCAAAAGGGAAACTTTTATTTTGCATTTTTCGATGTTTATTCATTTAATGGCATATTTCAACAATATACTTACAATTTTTATAATGTATAGTATCTGTACACACAATACGAATCGATGATTTTTAAATGTAACTAATTCAATATATTATACATGTTTTTTGGGTTTTTCCTTGAAAAAGTAACTAGAAATCTTTCTATAATTATTGCGATAATGTCTATATTTTATTATCTTTACTTATTGATATGCCTAGCCTTAGCAGATGGCAAATAAGAACACAAATTAAAATATCAAAAAAAAAAAACAAACACAAAGGACCTTTTCAAGAGTATTTTCATGGTAAAATGCATTTTTTTAAGGGCATTTTTCGATAGTTCTTTAGTGCATTTAAATCCGGGCCCTAATAATAATAATATAGGTACACACCGTGTGTAGCGTTATGTGTTTAATACGTCTGCGCCCCGCCTTTTGTACGTCAACAGCAACTATGACCTGGTAAAAAAAAAAATTCGTCCTCAAGTTATCGCGAACGTGGATCACCGATTCACGACGAACCGCCGTCCATTGTTTTAACCCGTCGAGGTTCCCAATCGACTCATATGGGTAGGAAAATTATTATTTGTAATACACTCGCGGACGACATTTATAACGGCTGTAACCCATAAGGGCAAAATGTAACCCAAACGCAACCCAAAAGGGGAAAAATAAAAATCCCATAAGCGCGAATAAATTTTACTAAAATAAAAATCAAATTAATTTTATTAAAAACACACCTAGTTATGGTTTATTGAGCTTTTGAATTATTATTATAAAATATATAATATATTATCATTATTACTATATAGCGAATACCTTAAAATTAAATACGAAATTTGAATCCCATAGTTTTTAAGTAATTCATCGTGAAGATATTTGTATGGAAAAATGTAAATGTGTTAAATTATTATTTGTTGAGCTTTTAAAGTTATTGTTATAAAACGTATTATGTATAGTTAATAATAAAATGCGTAAATTTCAGAATCATTTTTTTTCGTATTCAGTTTTAAGTCACAATTTTTCAATATTTGTCTGTACTTAGCTTGTCCTAGGTGAAAAACCGGCCACATTTAATTTTTGCATTTGGAAAAATACGCAATGGTCTATTATTTGATACTGATATTGTGATTGTCATTTGAGGTTATAGTTTGTTATTACAAACTATTTACTTGAGTGTTACTAATAAACGGTTATCATAATTTTTTACGATAAAACACTAAAATAATTTTTGCAGAATAGAAAAGTACTAAACTATTGTAAATATAGTAAGTTTCAAAATGGTAAATTTGCGCTTTTATCCCATAACCAAGGTACAAAAGCGCAAATCAATTTCTCACTTACGGGCTATTATTGGTAAAAATAGACCTTTTGCCCTTTTGGGTATCACCGTTTATTATAATATAACGTGCATAAACGCGCGGGAGGAGGGCAGATCCATCGATACGTTTATACAGTTATTATATTATATACGTATACGTAGTGGTAAGCACTCGTCCGCTACTTGATTTCACACGCGCGATGATTAATGGATAGCGGTACACAAACAATAATTAGTGTGTGTGTGTGTGTGTGTGTGTGTGTGTACACACTATGATTGTGTGTACCTGTTAGAGCCGACTTCCACAGCAGCCGCGCGTTCACTATTAATCAATGTCACATTAGCACCTCGTCGTCGTCGTCGCGCACACAATCCCGTTTCCGTTTTTGTTCGCCATCACCACCCTACTATCGGCCGCGCGCCCGTTTGTTATTTTCCAATTTTATTCCACTCTATATATATATATATACACACACATTTTCTTTCTATTATCGTTATTTAATATTATTATTATTATTATTATCACCATAAACGCACTTCAAATGTGTGTTTTCAAACGCGACCGCACTCGTCACCTGCACAACAGCAGTATAATATAATATGGTACAAAACGAATATACGATGACGTGAACATAATATGTTTATATATATTATATATAGTACACACGATAAGCGAAGGAATTTATGTGGTAATTATTATACACGTGTCATCATCGGGTGGCGCGCGAAACGCGCTCGGCCGTGCGAAAAGTTTGCGCGCAAACGAGAATACATACACCCGACTGCTCCTTTTCCGTCCGCAGTGTTTGCGGATGGAACGCACCGCATTTTAACGCACAACTCGTTCCTTAGATTTCAATTTTACATTCTGAACGAAATGAAGAAGCTAGTGTGTTTTTACAATGATGTTTATTTTTTTTTTTCTGTGTACAACTTTTCGGTATGGAAATACTTGTCCAAAAGTTTCGATCAGCAACTTTTTGAAACCTGATTTGCCTCTAGATGGTACTTTAAAGAGGTCGTTTTTTGAATTTCTCAATTCTTCAATTTTTTTTGGAAAAACTACCCAAAATTTGACAAAAACGACTCGAAAAGCATCATTTTATGATCCCAACTATATGAAAATTTAAACATGGATAGAAAATAATATGAGAAAGATTTTGGTGCAAGAAAATTTTGGATATTTTTCTAACATTATTTTTGCGCTCATTTATTTTTTATATTATTAACTTTCTTCGTTCAGAATCGTTTTATTGAAAAAATGATTTATCCTTTCTTTAAAATTCAATTCACCCGTCAAGAGAATCCCACCCGACGTGTGAAGAACACCCATCGTGCGAAGTATGTCCGGCTTTTTAGAAACTCATCGCGAACGTAGTTCTTTTTTCGTGCGAAGGAACATAATATATTGGAAATTTGTTCACTTCTAAGAGTAATATGAACGAATTTTTTCGTCCATTTCATCGTTCATTTATGCATAATATTATAAAATATAAGTATTTAAATAATTTTTAGAATTTAGAGAAAATCTATAAAAAGGATTCGCATTGACTGATGATATGTGTCACACACTTCAGTTATTTCAAAACAAAATTAGACTTATATTTCAAATTTTAAATAGGCATAGTGTATTCATAACAAAACTATAGTCTAAGAGTATAACAAATTGATGTTTAAATTGAATAAAAAATCATATACTTAAGATAACAAACTTAACAGATTTAAAAAAAAAACTGTTTAGTTCACACTTAGAAAAACATTGACATTAAAAAATAATTTCTATTGGTCGTATTAGACATAAAATAATTAAAAATAAAATATACACAAAATGAATTAAATACCTTTTAACCGGTTTGAAATAAAAAAAAAATTTAATTTAAAACAGAACCAACAGTACCTAATTAAACTAATTATTATTATCGATTATACAAATGCA
The DNA here is from genome assembly GCA_025469315.1 of Stegophylla sp. TES_Ste_2020. Classification (NCBI taxonomy): domain Eukaryota; kingdom Metazoa; phylum Arthropoda; class Insecta; order Hemiptera; family Aphididae; genus Stegophylla; species Stegophylla sp. TES_Ste_2020. The sequence continues at coordinate 9,955 of JAIPRM010006512.1, read as the reverse complement.
AATTTTTTGAAAAACATTGAGAAACGAAAAATATACCTATAGTAGGAACAAGGAAAAGAACTACTAATTCCTTTTTTCGAGCCAGGAACGGGAAAGGATTTTTAGTTCCTTTTTAACAACAAGATGAACTAATTCCTTTTTTTTTTTTTCTTCAAAAAAGAACTTTCCAATCACTGTGGTCCACTGACAGTTACCACCGAATTCGACGAGTTTATTTTTAACGCGCGTATCCCGTACATGCTCACAAATATAGAAAATAATATTAGATTAGTGGACACACCGGTTTTCGGATGCGATTCTCCCCCCCCCCCCCTCGGACTTACGGGCTCCTGCACTTGCATCGCGTCGTACAAGCAGCAACGACTTACACACACGTGTGTGAATATTGATTACCGCGTGTTACACACACAAGTTAAATTACTTTTTATGACGTATACCGTTCGGTGTTATGATAATAATAATAATAATAATAATAATACTCGTGGAACGCGTACACACACACACACACATACGCACCTGTATTATAGGTTTCGTTAATAAATTAAATAAGACCAAGAACCCATTACACCCGTAATTATCTCACGTTTTAAATGCAGTTTAACACACGTCCGTCCGCCCGTCCGACGTGACGTACACGCTGTTACAAGGAAAAAGAATTTCGCATGGTGTATTTTATATATTTTCACGTCGTCGTTGTTGTGTCGTGCGAACAGAGAAGAAGACTCTTCCGAACGCTTGTGCCTCGGGTGCCGGACGACGACGAATGTGCGCGTACGAGGTGATGTGCGAGTTTACCGGGTTCGAATTTAATTCGTTTACAACACACCCGTTATTATACCGCGTCGTCGCGCATAATAATATGTAATAGTAAATAAATATTGTCGTCGTACGCGGCGGCAATGGTTTTCAAAAAAACAAAAAAAACGGTGTAACGTTAAGTATAAAAAGCCGAACATACTTGCACCATAGGATCATATTCTTCGCCGCTTTTGGGATGGAATTTGGTGGGTGTGTTGAATTTTAAAAAAACGATAATTCATTTCTGCGATAAAACGATTCCGAGCTAGGATTCAGTATATTATATAAAACAATCTTCATTGATGAAAAAATATGACAAAAAAAAGTATTTCGTACTCGGTGAGTATTTATATCTCAACTATTAACTGAGAACAAGAAAAAAAAATTTTAATGGAAAGAAAAGTGTGAAAAAAGTGTTCAATATTCTCTTTTCATATTTTCGAAATTTTCTTCTGCCAAAACATTTTCCATATTCTTATCTATCTATATTTAAATTTTCACAAAATTTGACAAAAACGACTCGGAAACCATCATTTTTTGATCCGAATTTTATGAAAATTTAAACATAGATAAAAAATAATATGAGAAAGATTTTGGCGTGAGAAAATTGTGAAAATGTGAAAAAAAAATTCTGGACATTTTTCTAACATTTTTTTTTCTCATTTATTGTTTGTATTATTAACTTCCCTCGTTCAGAATCGTTTTATTGAAAAAATGATTTATCATTTCTTTAAAATTCAATACACCCGTCAAGAGAAAATTCCAACCGTCATGCGAAGAACACCCATCGTGCAAAGTATGTCCGGCTTTTTTTTTCTTTTCCTTCGTTTTTCTATTCAAACAAAATCGTATACGTGTTAATGCACAACAGAAAACGATGGATTTCCGAGACAATATATTATAATATAGACGAAAAAAGCCGGAACTCGGAACTTCCAGGATCCGTAGTGATGGCTTAACACTAATATATAGGGGTACCAATACGGTAAAATAAAGGGGCGAGGGGAAATCGGCCTTCTGACGAAGACCAATCAGGTCTAACCTAACCCAATGAGATTTTCGACCAGTTTAACACGATGACGATGACCACAACCGTACTCACAGCCAAGTAACGAAAAACAAATAATCCACGCACGCGATAAATTGCTATTATTATTATTATTATTATGTCGCGGCGACCGTGTAAACGTCTGGTTTTTCGTTTTTTTTTTTTTTTTCTGTCATCGCGGTATGACACGTTATTATAATAATAATGTTCGAGTAAAATCCCGTCTTGTCTCGGGGGGGGGGGAGGAGGAATATTCTGGCTGGCTCGTAGTCCAGATTTCTCGCTACGCTGAATACCAATTTAATATGTACGCGCAAGAGAGACGATAATCGTACAATAAGACAATATTATAGACCACGTGTATATGGGGAAAGATAAGCAAACAGGAAAACCATCTGTTCTATATTTTTTTTTTATTTATTATACATATTATATTAATACGCGGAAAATAACGACGAAGCCCTACAGGAAGGAAGGTTGATCAGCGAGTATAACGGTACACGTACGTATGTGTGAATCGATCGGATCTATAGCTGCTACACGTCGAGAATTCCTTTCCTCTTCGCTCGCAAACACGCCGCCGCCTTTCGACTACTTATATATATATATATATATATATATATGTTACGGGCAATGTGGAATACCGGGCAATATACACATTGTCCAGGCAACGTGGTCCTGCCCGGGCAATGTGAACCAAGAATATTTTATCAATGAAAACTATGAGATTTTTGATAAACGCTATATATAAACATTTATTTTTTACAATTCACAGTTTTGGATATTTTCCTAACATCTTTTTTTTCTCATTTGTTCTTTCTATTATTATTAACTTCTTTCGTTCAGAATCGTCTTATTGAAGATATGATTTATCGTTTCTTTAAAATTCAATACACCCGTCAAGAGAATCCCACCCGTCGTGCGAAGAACACTCCGACGAGCGAAGTACACACTTTTTTTTAACACAATCTTCGTGACATAAATTGCCCTCGTTTTATTTTACGCCATAGAGCTAATATAAAATTTCAACTGAATCCACAACTCTATTGTGAGACTCATCACATATTGAACAAATACGAGAACCCGTTGGAGTAAATAATAATAAAAAAAAAAAAGCCGAACATACTTCGCACGACGAGTGGGATTCTCTTGACGGGTCTATCTATGTTTAAATATAATTCATATAATTCGGATCAAAAAATTATGGTTTCCGAGTCGTTTTCGTCAAATTTTGGGTAGTTTTTTTCAAAAAAAAAAAAAAAAATGAAGAATTGAGAAATTCAAAAAATAATATCTTTAAAGTACAATCTAGAGGCAAATCCGGTTTCAAAAAGTTATTGATCGAAACTTTTGGATATGTATTTCCATACCGAAAAGTCGTACACAGAAAAAATAAATAAACATCATTGTAAAAACACTAGCTTCTTCACTTCGTTCAGAATCTAAAAATGCTTTCTCGGTAATAATGCGACTCACGAATACCGTAATCGCACATAATATTATAACTATTAGTGAAATACTTACATATATAACAAAACATTATCATCATTAAACGTGGTTGTACATAAAACGACGTTATAATACAAACACACACAACGCGCGTCGTATAATATACGTAAGACATGTAACATAAAAATATAAATAAAAAACGATTAGCGTCGTAAACTCGGTACGATCGAGATTTTTGGCCGCCCATAAGACATATTATTTACACACGAGACTTCTCACGCCAACGCCCGTGTAAGACGTATGAATGTGTGTACACACACGTATTATTATTACAATATAGTCATGAGTAGGGCCCGGAACTTGATCACCTAAAAATATGTGAAAAAATGCACTAAAAAATATGCATAAAATTACATTAAAATGCTAAAAAATGACATTAAAAATATTTATATTAATTTACATTTTATACACTCGAAAAAAAAAAAATATTAATATATTCTTAATAATAATCTAGTGAAATTTCTTTTTTTTGTCCAAATTCTTGAACTAATATTGTAAAAATGACATTAAGCAATTATGTTTTATATTTTATAAACTTGAAAAAAAAAATTGAGAATACTCTTGAGGATTCTACAAATTTCATTTTGTAGAATTTCTACATTTCTTAAAATTTTGTTTTTCGACTACTCTGTAACAGTATACATATCGAATGTAAACTTACAATATTGATAGATATTTCGAATAATGTAAACAAAAATAAAATAAAAGATATACAAAATGTAGAAAAATGAAAAAAAAATTCACCAAAAACATTAAAAAATGACCGTAAATCAAAAAATTCCCCAGAAAATGCAAAATAATAATTGTGCCATTAGATTCCGTACTTCATGAATCAAATTTCTGTAGAGACGAGCAACAAACTATAGCAAAAGCTAAAAAAGATGCTAATGCATCAAGTCCCGGGCCCTAATCATGAGTGTGTGTGTGTGTGTGTGTGTGTGTGTACTGACGATTTGGAGCAAATCTTGTATAAAAATGCACGAAGAACCTGTTGCATCATTTCCTCTTCACGAAAACACTGTTTTACTTAGCCTATTATAGTAAATAAAATAACAAAAACGGGGAAAAATCAAAAACTGTTGCCCCCCACAAATACGACTACTTAGAACTACCGTGTGTGTGTGTGTGTGTACTGACGGTTTGGAGCAAATCTTATGTAAAAGTACACCGAGTTAAGAGGTTAAGAACCTGTTGCATCATTTCCTCTTCGCGAAAACACTGTCTTACTTAGCCTATTATAGTAAAAATAAAATAACAAAAACGGGGGAAAAAAAAAAACAAAAAAACAAAAATCACAAACTATTGAGCCCCGCAGATACGACTACTCAGAACTACCTTGTGTGTGTGTGTGTGTGTGTATCGTGAACACCGTGCGAATTACCGTGGGCGACCGCCGCCGCCGCCGCCGTTGTTTGCCCACACGGAAAACGATGTAATACGTCATACATCTTCTTTTTGAAGAATGTATAGTGGTAGTCATGCGCACAGACTACTATAGAGAAGAAATAAGAGTATTATAATAGTATATTATTTTAGTATTCGTAGTCAGCGAGTATTGCCCGCTTCGAGTAAATAAATATAATAAGACCATAATATAGTTCTCACATTCGAAACCTTTGACAGAGGAAAACACACACGTGTAAGTAACAACACAGCAAGACGAGCAGAGAGTTTTTTGTTTTTTCTCTCTCTCTCTCTCTCTCTCTCTCAACTCTTCTATTATTTATTTTTCTCAATATATTATAACATTATTATGTGTTTATTTTCATCCCGTTTTTGTTCGCCGAAGTACACACACACACACACACACATAGTAGTAGTTTCGTACATAACGTCACGTATGACGGACGGCAGACCGGTGGAGTAGGGGAGAGGAGGGGAGGTGCACAGACCACCGCATAACTGTAGATCGACGGACGGACGGACGGTAGGTCGATACGCCGCCGTAGAAAAACGCATCGGCGGATCATCACGTCTCTCAATAATAAAAAAAAGCGTTATATATTAATACACACACACACACACACACATTTCCGACAACAGTACACGTCGTCCTCTACGACGGTTTATTATAATATAACAAAAATGTATAATAATAATATTATAATGTTATCGATTTTAATATTTTGTTATTATTCGGCCGTAGGACGACGTGGATCCGGGCGTGACTCGTATTTGTAATAATAATAAAATAGTGGTATAAGCCCGAGGAGGAGAAGGAGGAGGAGGAGGAGGAGAACGAAAAAGTGGACTGGAGTGAATATTTTTACAGAAATATTTAAAAAAAAAAAAAAAAACATTTACGGACTCACGCCGACCAACACGCGAATTGCGACTGACAACGGACAATTATTGTGCAGTCGCGCGCCAGATCATGATGCCACAGTATATCGACGACGAGAATGAATATATAATACAAAAAGTATAGAATTCAATAAATATTTTTTTGGGGGAAAAAAAATCCATAATATTCTAGCGTGAATAAAGCAAAAAAAAAATTTTTTTTTCCGTTTTCCGTGACTTTCCTCAGCTGCAGTGTCCTAGCAGCAGAGGGGGGGGTGGAGGCGGAGAAGGAGTTGAGGCCCCCCGACCGTCGGTCAAATCGTCCCGCCCTCCATCTCAGGGCAATATTAAGATCGTTCGCAGACACACCGCGACACGGAAATGTTCGTGAAAAAAATTCTGTTACGAATTTAGTAGTAATAAATTTGCAAAAATTTTTTCTATAACTTAAAATCAAAATTCGTAACTCAATTCAACCCTCCTCCCCAAATTTAATACACGCAGCGGCGTTGTACGGTAGACATCGATTCATATTATATATACGTATATACTGCACTATCAGGCCCGTAGCCAGACAAAATTTTCAGGGGGAAGGGCATTATATATATAAAAACAATATTTATGCAATTTCTAATTTATTTACTCTGATAATATATCTCATTAAATGAACACAACTGTAATTTTCCATCAAATATCCATGTATAATAGAATTTACAATAATACATTTTATTTTAAAAATACAAAACGAATAATACTAAGTAGGTATTAAAAATAAGTCTCAAATTAGAGTTGATTTATATATTATAATTAAATGATAAACAACAAGTGGTCTAAAAAAGACTGAAAACCGCTGAAAATTACATACATACCTACCTAAAAGCCTTTGTAATATTTTTTTAATATTCTTAGAGGGGGCAAAGATCGGGTTTAGGGAGGGCAACGCGCACTCTGCTTCACCCCCTCCCCCTTGTAGCTACGGGCCTGTGCACTATGCGCGACTATACAATAATATTATTCACCGATCGGTGAGAAACGGTGAACGGTTCCGCGCGATGCAGTCGCGGGCGATATCAGGTTTTTTTCTCCTCATAGAAAGTGTGTATAATCACACCCACGCGCCCGTATATATTACCATACGTACATGGGAAACGACGAAATAACCAGCACGTGCGGCGGCGCAAAAAACTGCCACGCGAACTATATACGCATTGTCACGACGATATACGAATTTTCACCGTAAATTCGACATAGCATTATTATACTAAGGTTGCTAGCTAAATATTGAACTTAATAAACATTTTTACAAAGCTATGCCAATGTTCCCCCCCTACCCAGCGAATGAAATATACTTCATCAGGAGGGGCGTACCCAGGATTTTTTTTTTTTCATGGGAGGGAACCAACATTTTTATTTTACTTTTTTTGTCTAATAGTAATACACACACATAGTAAAATATACCACAATTATTAATAGTTAAGTATTATTATTTACAAATCCATTGTTATTTGGCAGTTTAAAGTAGTATCTTATAAGCAATACATTTATATTAAATAAACTATAATAACTTCAATCTTTTGTCTTTTTCTTTTTACGAGTTCCACGATTATAATGTCATCTGCTGAAACGATTTCATTTCGATGAATATTCAGCATCAGAGCAATGGAGTAACTAGTGAGAATAAATCAGTTGATCATCTGTCGTTGGTTATTACTGTGTTGTTATAACATTTTTAATGACGTTTTAGTTTTATTAAATTGGAAAATAAGAACTATTTTTAGATTTTTGTAGGTAGTTCAAATCATTGATAATAAATAAATTCATATACCTATTATTATTATTATTATTATTATTTTGTTCGTTAAATTTATAAATTAATTAGACTTTCTATCTATGGTTCAAATAACCAAATACAATATTATTATCAGCCACATGTCTCTAAAAAAATGTATTTTAAAATACCTGTTTATATTAAAATATGTAATATGTACGATAAAACAAATGAAAATAATTTCAATTTCAATTTAATTATACTTATAATATTAACATTATATTATTTAATTTCCATTTTGAAGTTTTATTAGATTACATATTTTAAAACATATTAAAAAAAAAACATTTTAAAATGTTGAAATTCCAATGGGAAAATACCAAGTCGGAATGTCTCCCATTCAGTACGCCCCTGTACTACAGTACAGTGGTTCCCAATAAGTATTATGCCAAGGACCCCCTAGCTAAAATTTAAATTGGACCGGGCACCCCTTTTTTACAAATACGCTCGTGGAAGTTCCCTGCTTTCTGTACATGTTTCAACTTAGTTTAAACATAAAAATTAAGAAACACATTATTTTTATGATTTATTTTAATGAACACACACCTTTTTGTAATAATATAAACACACGTTTTCTCAAAAAAAATAGCGTATAAAAATAGCGGAATTCATCCTGACAAACACAGCCGCTGAACCCCCCCCCCTCCCTAACATCACAATCCACGGATCCCTGAGGGTCCGCGGACCACTAATTGGGAACCACTGCTCTGTAGTACATGACAAAAAGGGTCGCGCAATCGATCGAAAACCATTTTCGAAAACATTAGAATAAAATATGTACTTACATAGTCACGGCCGCGCATTACAATGGAATCAATCGATGCCGACTGCCGCCGCAACGCCGTTATTGCATAATAATAATAATAATATACTCGGGTATATTTATTATTATAACATATATATTATACGAATGAACAACCGGTCGACGATGCAGAACATCACGCGTATCACAGCAACAAGCAACACGGATAGCACATGACGTATAATAATAATAATAATAATAATAATAATGTGTACGCGGAAAACTGTTCGGGAATCGTTTGCTTCACGACGTGTACGTGTAAAATTCGGAAACGCTCAATGCCCGCCCGATGCAGTAACATAATATTATTATGCACCAGTAGTTTCCCACCGATTAACCGCGCGGTCGTACGCGTTTTCGATCTCTTCGTGAACAACAACAACAACAATTCAAATATTATTCACAAAACACGTGTAAACTCGCAGTAAATGTACGTATATTATACCGCTTACAAAGAGTCGAGTGACCCCTGACTTGGACGTTCTCTAAGCGGTAACCACTGCATTTTGCAAACATTGTTGCACAAAATTTAGTTTTAAAATATCACTATGTATTATATATATATATATATATATATATATATGTGTGTGTGTGTGTGTGTGTACAGTAATAATTGAATATTATTTTTAGATTCTGAACGAAGTAAAGAAGCTAGTGTTTTTCCAATGATGTTTATTTTTTTTTCTGTGTACAACTTTTCGTATGGAAATACTTGACCAAAAGTTTCGATTTGAAAACCGGATTTGCCTCTAGATTTTGTACTTCTATCTATCCAAAATTCGACAAAAACGACTCGGAAACCATCATTTTTTGATCCGAACTATATGAAAATTTAAACATAGACAGAAAATAATGTGAGAAAAATTTTGGAAATGTGAAAAAAAAATTTGGGATATTTTTCTAACATTTATTTTTTATATTATTAACTTCCCTCGTTCGGAATCGTTTTATTGAAGAAATGATTTATCTTTTCTTTAAAATTCAATACACCCGTCAAGAAAATCTCACCCGTCGTGCGAAGAACACCCATCGTGCGAAGTATGTCCGGCTTTTTTATTAATATAATTTGCCTAAAACGTTATTGATACAATACATAAATAATTGATACAACACAACGATTAGTTGATTAATTAATATAATTATTTTACTTCGTTAATGAGTAAAATGTAAATACTGGCTACTAATCCGATTAATTAGTATATCGTATAACAGAACAAAAGAATAATATAATATTTAATGACACGTGTATTTAAATATATAGAAAAATGATCGGACGAAGTGTTTTTCTGATCATTCTACTAAAACCTATTAAATTTACGAAACAATGGCGCTTTTTATATTTGTGGCAAGTAAATGGGTGAAATAATCTACGTACTATTTAAAAATCAAAAAAAAAAAAAAAACAATATCGTCTACAAATTTCGCCATCAGTGAATTTAATATGACAAACGAGCGGACTGACCACAACGATTAATGTAATAAAACGTTAGTAGAACTTTTCCAACATGATTCAATTGACTAAAGTCTTAGAAGTCTTAGAAAGTCGAGAATGTATAAGCTGCAAACGACATAATATAGTAATAATTAGGGCTGTGAATTTGTAGAAAAGTGTATTTTTTTTTTTTAGATTCTGAACGAAGTGAAGAAGCTTATGATTTTACAATGATGTTTATTTTTTTTTCTTTTT
>JAIPRM010006511.1:0-12802 GCA_025469315.1 Stegophylla sp. TES_Ste_2020 | reverse complement strand
TGCCACCACGTACAGTTTTTATTTTTATAGTTTATGAGTTAATGAGTTAAAATTTTAATTTATTATTAGTTGTTTGATGTGAATATGTAATTTAAAAGAACATAAAATGAGTATATTCGTTGTTCATACGTCATAAAATAGTTATTGTTAAGTCAATATGTATGTTTTGACACAAGGAAAACTACTTTTTCCATAAGAACTTTAAAATTTGTGTTTTCGAATAAGTTCTACAAAATGAAAGTGTTTTATATATAATATAATTGTGGGTATAAACTATTTCGGCTCATCCGTAAATATAGTTCTGGACACGCCATTGTCCTAACAGCCACACAGCGACATAATAATATAGGGGGCTTAATGATTTTCCCGGATACGGCGGCTGCAGCCAGCGCGTATGAGAACGGTGTGGGGGGGCGGCGTGTACTAAGCTGATATGAACGCTAAAACCTTATACGCACCAGCAGCGCGTTCCTCGCAGTTTATACGCCGCCGGACCCTATATTACGGGTATCGTTCATTAGTTTAACGCGTGTCAACGCTCGCACAGCTGTTTCAGTCGCGTGCCACGCATCTCGAATTATTTGCAGTGCTCCGAGGCAGACGCGCGTGCCTTCGAGTAATTTCCCAAATTGGTATATTGGGCCGTCGCCGATCACTGCTGCAGCAGGGAAACGAAGTGTGAACACAAACGGACGAAATATATAGGTACTCCAGTGTTCGCACTATAACATAATATTGATAAAATCACAACGGTAACTTCATTACGAAATGTTTTGCAGTACAACCCCGTTGGACGAACGATAATATTTAAAGGGAAAAATTTCAATTCGTGAAAGTCCTTTTTCGGGCACGACCCGTCTCGCCCAAATTCGACCTTTCTCGTTTCGCTCATAAACCCCGACGTACACTTTTGTCGTTTGAAAATCAAGTTGGCAATGACTATAAACTCAATTATTATACTAGAGTAAATTAAACATTACACAAAAGTATTATGGACGCACGAATTTTTGGAAGTTTATCATCTTTTCTGAAAAGAGCATTGACATTTTTTTGTTCAGATGTGATTTCTGATTTAAAAAGTTACTGTATATAATTTTTGAAAAAGTATTTCTATAAAAAGAAAAAGAGAAATAAACATGATTTTAGTAAACGCACTAGCTTCGTCCCTGCTCCAAGAATCTAAAGTTATCTTAATTCATTTAAATTTTTTTAAATATCAGTAGACCTAAGTATTATGAATAAGCTTGTATAAAATTTTCTATCTTAAAACACTTAGTAACAATAAATATATTTTTATGTTAGAAAAAAACATTAACTTAACGTGACTATAAAATAAATTAACCGATTAATATATTACTGTGTGTTACGGAAACGAATTTAACTCATCAGGTTAGAAGTTACCCTAAAAATAAAAATAAATAACACGTAATATATTATCTTATAGTTGGAATAACTTTTTAACTCGTTAATATTCAACCTTCATAATGTTTACTGCAGTGTTCTAATTTAATATTATTTCACTCAGAATACAAACTCATATTTCTAAAGAGAACGAGATCTTTTGAATGCCATGATTCAAAATTTACCAAGACAGGTCTAAAGCATTAAATCACAATACAACCGATCAATGTCACTTTGAGTTTCATTCAATCATTGAAATAATCAATCTGCGTAAATAACTTCGTGTCATCGACAAACCCAAGGATATAGTTTACGGTTTGACAAAACATGGCTTACACCGTTAACCAATAATGGAGAGAACAATAGCGAGACAATGATACCCCTCCGATGAATAATAATGAATAATACGCCGTAATACAAAATGAAGCTAAAACTAAATTGGAGTTAGTTTCGAACACTTTTTTTATTGATATCTCGGATGAAGTTATATGAACCGGACCAAGATAAGAGGATTCCGTCGAAACTCTGTGTGTAAATGATTCGATTTTAGTATGTATAATATTTAAATTTGATCTGTACATTATCCGGGTGTTAATTTATTAAAACTATGCCACTCGTAAAATAAAATATTTGCGTGTGAATTCAGAGAATGATATTTTATAAATACTTTCGAGTGCAACGGACGACGGACAAAAGTAGCAGATATAATTTCTTTGGTGTCCCTGAGATTTTAGTATGAAAAGTTCGCGAAACAATATGTCTTGACGAGACGAAGGGGTCGAGAGGGAAACATTCCGTTGTGTAAATAAATATGCTTAGTTAGTAACTTTGTCAGTTTAACTTTACATTTATTTTCATAAAAGCATTGTTATTATTATTTTCTATAACGAGTACAATAATTTCAACTTTAATTTAAAACTATGCGTTGAAATTTGATGTATTATTAATTATAATAATATATAATATAAATTAATATAAATTATTGATTAATAATTAATTGAATCAATAAGCATAATTATTATTGTTCGTTATTTATTTTAACATGAGCCAAAACATGAAATATTATTTAAATAATGTTAGGTCCTTGTATTTTCTAAATCTTTTACTAACAACATATAATTAGGTAAGTTTCATTGTTAATAATTTTTGACTGAATATTATACGGTTAATTATATATCCATTCCTATTTAGAACGCTATTCTCGGTTCGTTCTAATTATTATTATTATTTTTTTTCGTATAAAAACGTTTGAATAGTAATTATAATATAATAATATTTAATAGATTTCGTTCAAGTCGACTTGCAATGTGCCAATGTCCTTTCGTATGATTTGTTGTCAAGAGAAGTTATGGTTGTGGTGGTACTCGGCGGAACGCCAAAGGTAATATTACTATTAAAAATCCAATTCGGAGGGGAAGAAATTGGCGTTGCGTTTTAGTGACAGTAAAAACCATCAGTGCACCGCGTAAGGAAGGAACAAAAGAATAAGGAAAATAACGAGAGAAAGAGTAAAAACGAATGGAGGTTAGCGACTCGGTTTTGTCGGCATTATTTCAATTATTGGCATCGAGTTTTAGAGGTTAACTATTGTGTATTTTTTGAAACTCTTTTACGTTTTGTTGGATTGAGAAAAGAATTGATAAGTAATAATTTTCATAAAAATAATAATAGTAGTAAATTTATGCTATTATCAAGTAATAAGGTTTTTGCGAAATGTCGTTGGGTTCTTCGTATAATTTAATTTAGATTTATTTCATAGCGGTATTATTATGTTAGATTTTCTGGTTTATTGACCATTAAGTGCACACGTCTGTTCGTTCGCGTTCCCTTATCAATTATTATGGTTTCACCGTTCCAAGTCCACTGTACTGGACACGCCGCCGGGCCAAAGAGCCCGCCGAATCACTTACGCCGAACCAATTTTAATTCAATAGCCAAACGTCATCACAGGCGCGAAGCTAAGGATTGGCTTGGCCGCGTACCCAGGTCACCTTTAACAGTTCACTGGCCACCCTAAATATTTTGTTGGTATACAAAATGAAAAATACTATTAAGATAGAAAGAAAATGTAGTGAAATATTCTGATTTAATAGATTTTTAATTAAATAATTTGTAAACACTGAACTATACCTTAAATTGATTTCTGGATGCATCCATCCCTCAATAATATAAATATTTTCGCGATAACAAGCAGATCGCCTTTTCCACACTCGACCGGTCCAAACTATCATTTAGTGTGTTTTTTAAAAACCTCGATTTCGTCACCAAGGTCGAAGACTTTGCAGACAAAAGTAACCAAGTTTTTTGGTCGTTAATACGGTTTAACGCATCACAAAATTTAATTTTTCATCATACACAACTAATCTTTAGTTCAACAATTAAGGTCAATCCGAGCACAATAACACAAAAATGAATTAATATGGTTATTTTGATCGAATTCCAATTACCCGGTGATACTAGTATTCATTATTACATAACTTACTGTACAAATTTAATTATTTGCCCGAATAATGAATTGGTCATGGATTATTTTGTTATTAAATAATAATTGTTAAGCCGATTAATATTTATTATAGTAAACTCATTGAAGTTCCTTCATAGATGGAGTATCCGCAGGAAAAAAATTTACCCGATATATAGATTTAATAATAAATCAATAAATTTAATGTATATTTAATAATATTTCTAAAATTTATGATGATAGTTGTTACGATACATTAGTAATACGTTTTCTAAAAAGTAAATATTGACAATAAGATCGGATATTTTCGACATTTCGATATGAAATTATAATCTATAAATGTCATAACAAAGTAGTTTATAAATCGGGTTCAAGTAAAAATATGGAATATGCAAAACATTTGAACCGTGCAAAGTCGGTCGATTCAAATTGTGACCACGTCAAACTGCACGAGTCTGAAAGGTACAAATCTATATTTCCGAGAAATGTACTTTTTGTGTATTTCTTGTACTCGAATTATTGTTGAACGATTCGGATTTTCCGGTAATCGCTGTTTAGCCGTCACCATCCAATCTAACTAAACTTATCCTTCGATTAAACTGTGCCGGATGGGTGGCAACATAAAGCAAAAAATTTAATTCGTTCATTTTATTTTGTTATGAATAAAATACAACAGCACTGCTAGTGATAAAAATTATTTTCAAGACACTTTTTTAATTCCAGCATAATTTTTACGTGATTTATAAAACAAAAAAAAAATTATTAGATATCTGTAATATTATTTAGTTTTAGCAAAAAAATTTTCCAATTCTTAATATTAGAAAATAATAAAAAAAATGATGCTTGGAGGATTATTAATTAATATGTAACTTTGAACGATTTCTTTTGTAAAAAATTGTCATCCGGTCAGAGTACAAGTCAAAATATAAATCGCTACTATTTTTTTTTTTAATTAAAACTATACGTCTATGATATATTTGATTATGTATGGATTTTTGTTTTATCTTACGAACTTTAACCTTTAACGTTTTTTTTTTTTATATATATTTCGTGTAATTTATCAAGCGACGCAAAACATTAGCAAACAGCGTATAAATGTATCGTGTTTATAATAAACACGAGAAAAAAAAAAAATGATGTCCAGTCATAAAATTTTCATATTATTATGAATGTTGTTTTTAATGGTATTTATTATCGTGGACGAAAGCGGTAGTTCCTCATTATTGAACAGCACAATTTGACATTTTCCGCGAGCGAAATTATAGGGAATAAATCATAACAAAAGGGGTGATTGCCATTATTTTGTGTTATCTTTTTATTACTATTACTATCATTATTATTATTATTATTATAAAATTATAATAATAATAAATGATGTAAATAATATATGTAAATACATACATTTCGTAACGTTCCCTTCCCCCTCTGTGGCATATCGCGCGCTATAGGGTGAAATTCTACCGCACTGCAGGTGTCAAAGCATTGTTTATATTAACAAGGTATCGAAGATTCGACCTCAGTACGTGGTACCTACTTAAAGCTACGGATCAGGAAAGCCACCTCACGCAAAATAACCCGGCGTATGACGTGTACACTGTACACGGTGGCGTCCTTAGACCATCTTCTGGGGGATGAAGCTCGTTTTCATTCTATTATATTGCCCGTAAGAACGAGAAAATAGGAAAAATTTATTTAGAATTTCATAGAGAGCAAACGGAAAATATGTCTCGTCTTAATATTGTGCGAATCGTTCCGTAATATTGGTTTGAATTGTCCGCAAAAAATATTGGAGATTGACAATGTGAAAATAGTTTCTTTTAAATTTAAATTTACGACCGAAATTGTTTCAATTTTTGCCCCCCCATCGAATTCCTAATGCGATTTAGGACAATATACAAATGTAGATCAATTTACTGCCCACTTCAACCTCTCTCCCCTCCGAGGATTTCCCAAATAACGCGTTTGAACGAATATATTGTATTATAAGTCCGTAACACCCCCGATAGTGGTCGGTTGAGGGTAGGCTCCAGGGCGTCGTATTATGTTTTGTCGGGAAATAAACCGATAAAATGAACTAATACGACTTTTTTATAGACAATAATATATATATTCTCTAATACAAAAATAGGTTAAAATATGTCTTCTGATCCCCAAAAATATTGTGTTTCAAAGTGCGAAATATTTTTTATTTATACTAACATTATACGATTGACAATTTTATTATTTGTCCACATATTCTACCCCTGTCAAACTGCTCCTAAAGTCAATAAATATATAGTACGTGAAACCCTAAATAACAACTCTCCACTTAATTAGTTAAATTTTGAAGGGACGATCACGTTTTTTTTTTTTAATTATTATTTTCTGATTCGTCTGTCCGTCTACAGCGGTTTAAAATAATGTTATCGCGAGTTGTTATAATCACATCTCTATTCAAATTGTATTATGTGGTGCATTCATTTGTTAATTATTATTTTATGTTGAAGTAAGTTTAATTAACACACAATTATTACGAATCAGTTGAATAATATTCAAAATTTAAAATATTCTTTTGTTTCAAATAAATTATTTTAATGTTGATTTTAATACCATTCGCAATATTATTATAAGTCAGTTAAATAACGTTAAACATTACGCAACGAACACAAAACAATCTGATGGAAATAAATGCTAAAATATGAAGTAACTTTTAACGTAGGTACTGGCACTGTTATGATTCTGTAATCTATATACCTCGGAGTATATTGTACAATTGTTTCACATTTTATACAGCGCGATTTTCTTAATTTTAAAATATCGCATTACATTTAACAATTATCAACTGAAAAGTTTTGAATTACCTAATATAGTACTTCATTAAACAAAAAATTTCACAAGGACTTTGTTCTGCTATTCGTTAGAGAAAACTTTAACTAGGTAGTTAACCGATTTAATTTTACAGTAAACGCAGACGAATAAATTATTTTCAGTTTTCATTTCATCGAATGAAATAAAGTATTTTCTAATTACATTTTATAGAGTTGAAATACAATTATCTATAGAATGAAAGCAAGAGCATTTTTATTTTTTTTTTTTAGATTTCGAGTGGAGCGAAGAAGCTAGTGGTTTCACAGTGACGACGTTTAATTAATTAATTAATTTTTTTGTGTTAATACTTTTACTGCTTACGTATTCGATAAAGAGTAAATGGATCAGTACGTTTAAAATAGATTTCATTGAATTTGGACATTTTCTCCTAGTACTTTTTTTTCATGAAATTTTTTTCCCCTTTTTTATTTATTAGATAAAAAAAAAAAAAAAATAAAGTAAAATACAGTAACAAAAGTAAAGTAAAATAAAAGTAAATGAAATAAAATATGGACAAGAAAGCCGTACATACTTTACGCCTTGTGTATTCTTCACTCATCTGATCAGATACTCTTGGTGGGTGTTTTGAATTTTAAAGAAACAATAAATGTCTGGCTCTCTTGTCTATACTTTACTTTACTTATCTTTGTTTTACTTTACTTTACTTTTTTTTTTTTACAATTATTGGACTTTGTATGGAACTGGTAATTTTAGGTTAGGTTAAATTCAATACATCCGTCAAGGGTATCTCACCTGACGTCGTGCGAAGAACACCGCGACGAGCGAAGTACACACTTTTTTTTTATTATTACTTTTATTATTTTTTTTAAACGCCAGATTATATGTAAGACGTGGGGAAATTTCATTTATTCTACGCACTCTCTATTTTCATTAGAAATAATGGTAAGTGATTTACAATGAAATCGAACAAACCTCCTCATAAATTGGCCGGTGGGATTTAAATATTTAAGCAATACTCAAAGAGATTTACTATACCATTCAATAGGAAAATAGTATTGCGGAAGCGTCTAATAACGACCGTCTGTAATAAATAATTATTCAATTATTTTCTCTTTTCACCCGGCGAGGATAAGGCATTCAGTGCTTTTTATTCCCCTTCCCTCCACTCCCACCATATGTTGAAAAGAATGAAAATAAAATAAACAAATAGAAAAATATACATGCATAAAAAATTCAAGAGAGTCATAAATTAACCAGATAAAGTAAAAAGAGAACAACACAAAAAACTCGAAAGAGCCACAAAGCCACCCGTTAAAAAGGACTTCAAAACCTCTAAATAACAAGTAGCGAACCCTTAATTCTACTTACCAACAGCGACATTTATACGTTTTCCGAGGCCCGCGAGAAAAATATGGTTACTTATCAGAGTTGTTGAATAAAACTAAGACATATTTTCTCCAAATATTTCACTACCACGGAAAATAAAACAATAATAATAAAAATAAAAATAAAAAATAAAGCGTATTTACCTGCCGGTAAAAATGTACATTATTTGAATTACGGCTCAAGTGATTATTGAACGAAGAACGATAGACGTGTATTGTTTTTTATTATTTATATTTGAAAAATTAGATAGCAAATACGTTATGAAAAATAACATAACTTAAAAAGAAGTCTTTTATATTTAAGTGTTATGAGCGTGAAAAAAATCAATCATTTTTTTCGGTGTTGAGTAAAGATAACTAAAATCTTATCTAAATAAAGATAATTGAACATAATTTGTCTATATATTGAGATATTTTTTTAATATTACGCTAAAATAAAGATAAAATATTACTATGATTCTTCTTGACGGTAACTTCTTTTAAATTTAATTTTGATTTATTGTCTAAAAAATTAATTTATTCTTTTCTAGCATTGTATTTAATTATTATTATTATTTTTAAACGTATAACTAAATCATAATAAACATAAATTATGATAGTTGTTATCACTTATTATCTATCATACACGATTTGTTTCGAAAATTATTATGCGAATGAAACGATTGATATAATTGTATTTATTATTGGGCTTAGCCTATTTTTTAAATAAATAACAAAATTGATGATTGAAAAAATGCGTATCTAACAATTTAATGATTATTTGTAGACTACTGAAGAAACAATACGAATTTCTAAAACATATATTAAATACAATTTTAGATGTTAGGTTACCAATATGATATAACTGTATTTAGTAGTACTTAACTTGACGGTTAATAATTGGCATTTTTAAAAATTACATTTGGATCCATTTATCTAGATAATTTAGTATAGATAAATTATTTATCTGAGTTTTAGTACACCAAATAAATATATTTTAATCAATCTAGATTAGATAAAATATAATAAATTTATATTATTATGCCCGACACTAGAAATTTTAAGTGAAAATAGATATAACTGATATAAGTATCTTAGATATTACCCATCCGAGGGGTGGATCCAGAACTTATATATGGGGGGGGAAGGGATAGACAAAAATAGATCAAATTGATACCCCATTGTTCACTCTCATTGCCCCCTGGATCTGCGTCTGTACTCGTCCCAGTTTATTAGTTTGTTATTTCATATGATATTTGACACACGTGTTGGCATTGACTCTACAATATATTTTGAGGATGAAATGATTAGTTTTTAAACCAATTTCCAATTATATATATAAACCATTTAGTCAACTTTATTTTGTATAAATATTGGTACAATTTTAAGTAATTATACAAGTATAAAAACGCAATAATTATTTATCCGAATTTTTTTTAGCTATTTAATACACATACAGTTTAATGACATAATTTAGAACTTTATGAGGTAATTCCGTATGTTTAGATCAATAATTGTTTATGATTTACTGAAATACATTGCCACATTTTGTAATAAAACATCGTACAAAATCCGTCTACATCGGGTGGCCAACGATTTCAATGAATAACACCCATCCGCACAAAATATTAATAATTAACGTTCATTTGAATTTCTTAAATTTTACGCTCTCTCAGACCTGTAAAACCCGCCGCCTGCCTACCACCACCACCACCACCACCACCACCCCCCCCATCTCACTACTGCAGCCCCGGTGTCGGTTCTCAGCTCGAAACATCTCGTGTTTGTCGTACTTAATGAGTTTAATATGCGTTGTTTACACCTATTTCTCCACCGAGTTTACGGATCTTCCCCCTCGTGTACACAAAGCCGTACGTTCAATATTAAATTATTTGTTCTTAACCCTCCGCCGCCGCTCGCACATCTACCAGGTGATTGTGTGTACGCTATGCGGTATTGGCATCGACACAATATTATTATTCAAGAGACATCCAATACACATCGATACACGCCCGTGGTCTGATTTGAGATGTGGTCAAAACATTCGATTCGAAAATACTTCAATATATATATATATATATATATACTGCGTGTGTTATGTATATTGTATACAGTGTGTGATGTATACAGAGTTTCTCAGACAATGTGAGTCACAACGCAGAACTGAGTTTTCAAGAAAGTTGTTTAAATAAATATTTAAACTATTGAAAGCACCTGACTTCATAATACGGTGTGAAAAAAATTAAAATTGTAATAACACTAATGAATTCCAATTTCCCAAACAATGTTTTCATGTTATTTAATACATATTATTATCGCTAAAATCAAGTTGAAATATTTATTTATTATTTTTTTAAACATATTATACAGCTACTAAAAGTGTTATATAGTCAAAATCCTACTCATTGACGAATAAATAAAGACATTTTATAATTTACATTCTCCTTATGTGTTTTCCGGTAAAATATTATTGAGACGATGATTATAATAGATAGAATGAACAAAAATGTTATTACAATATTACATTACAATCATAACCTCGGTACCAAAATTATGTATATATGAGTATTGACTATTTTCTACATACGAAGTGAAGGGGGATGATGAAAATCATCTGTCATAAGCGGGGTTGTGATTTTATAGCATTTGCATGCTTAGAAAATAGCTGAGTTAGCTAAATATTTGTTTCGTGATTCGGATAGTTAAAATTAAAAATTTTATTTTTTATTTTTCAGTGCTATTTTTGCTATTTTAGCTGGGTTTTATTCAAAATGAGTGAAATGAAATTTCAATAAACGCATTTTTAAAATTAATCAAATTTTCAAAGTAAATAAATACGCAAGCAACCAAAAGAACGTAAAATTTTTTAGCATCCATATCCAAAAGGTTCGTGGTTTCAAGGTTTAATTTTTCCCATCAGTTACCAATAATTTTTAAGCAATGGCTGGCAGTGTCGTTCAGATGGCATTAATTATTGCTAATAATCAATAGCTTTTTTTTTACATACATATTTCGTTGTTTTCATTCCACACTTTTAGCGCATATTTGTACAACTTTTAGTTCTATTAAGTCCTTATCCTAGTTATAAGTAATATAATATAACTTTGTCACAATCGATCATACATATCGTACACGTTTCGCGGATGGTTTTGAACGAATAACTTACAATATCTTAAAAAAAAAAAAAATTATGCCTATTAACATTTGTTTAATATATTTTATTAGATTTAAAATTTCTAGTTTTAAAATGAAAGTGTTGAAAAAAATAGTCGGAATCGAGTGGGTATTAAGAAGTAAGTAAATTCGTATAGATCATAATTAAAAAAACAATATCCGGAAGCAATTCATAGTGTGGGGGCAGACATATTATTTGTTTGACAAGCGGTGAAAAACTTCGGCGTAGGGCGAAATGAAAGACGGGGGAAAATATTTAATAAAATGTTCGGCTGGTCGAGGGAAGAAGAAATTGTTTACACGCGAACTAGACTATCGCGGTTACTTTCCGAATAAAAGCGTTATCGCGTAGAATAATGGAAGTTCATAAGGTTTTGACCCTAGGCCGGTTTGAGGAGGAGGAGGAGGAGGAGGCTTTTTCCACCTCTCCTAACGTCCCGTGCGCGTTATTTTTCTCTCTACACGTTCGCAAAAAGCTAATCGGCTAATTAAATTACCGGCAAAAATCCCGCAGTCATTATCTTTAATTTCGCCTGATACCGCGTGCAGGCTAAAGAGAGAAAATGGTTTCATCTGTGGCCCTTTTAGCAAGGCATCCGAGTTTTATGTAATTTATATATGTATGTATAAAAAAATAGAAATATATGTAATACATAATTGGTACGTATTATACACGTATGTACACGCGCATGGGTATTTTATTTCGTTTTTTTTTTTTTTTTTTAATCTGCTGTACCTTTAAATAAACCAAAAAAAAAAAAAATATATATATATATATATATATATAAAAATTCGAGAAAGAAAAAAAGGCAAATGGAAACACGAAATTCCGTATAATCCAATTGCTCAAAACACCATGAATAATACACGTTGGCAATTCATCAGGCTGATCAGCGTTTATTTAAATGCAAACGGCAATGATTCCCTGCGTTTCGAACAATAGATATTATTGGACCAATTAAAATCGGTATACCGCCGCGGGGTGCAGAGGGGTAAATCGTTTTGAATGTTTAATTACCTACGGCTAACGAACTCGACTGTTTCGAAAGATCTGGGCGCGTCGTACCTACCTCCGCGCACCCCGAGTTTATTTGTTTATTAAAACTAAAATAGGTAATTATTTCAACGTCCTCAAATATTTATTTTATTGTCGAGCAAAGATAATACTGAAAAATTTATCTAAACAAAGGTAAAGAGATATGTGAAAATTTTGTTTTATCTATAGGTATATACATAGAGATGATTTTTTTAATAAAACGTCAAGGTAAAAGATAAAAGATAATAACTATTTATCCTGATAAATAACTAGATGATATTTTTTCTCTTTCCTGTTGATTTATAATTGAAAAAAAAAGCCGGACATACTTCGCACGATGGGTATTCTTCGCACGACGGGTGGGATTCTCTTGACGGGTGTATTTAATTTTAAAGAAACGATAAATCATTTCTTCAATAAAACGATTCTGAACGAGGGAAGTTAATAATATTAAAAATAAATGAGAAAAAAAAAATGTTGGAAAATTTTTTTTTCACATTTTCAAAATCTTTCTTATATTATTTTCTATCTATGTTTAAATTTTCATATAGTTCGGAT
>JAIPRM010006510.1:0-18574 GCA_025469315.1 Stegophylla sp. TES_Ste_2020 | reverse complement strand
AAGAAAATTGGCTTAACCGATTGTTTTGAAATTTGGTGTCCAGATAGAAAATTTCATTGCGAATATTTTGGTGTAATAAAATTTCTTACGGACAAAGAATTAAACATTTTACAAGGGTTTGATTGAAAAATGAACTAGAGGAAATACAGACAGATATTACGAAATATCTATATAATATAAGCATTTAATTACTGAAGGTTGATAATGTTTTATTGCATCTTTTTATCTTTATCCACCTGTCGTGCGAAGTACACCCATCGTGCGAAGTACACCCATCGTGCGAAGTATGTCCGCTTTTTTTTTTTTGTGATCATGACAAACTCTATAATTTTTAAGTAAAATTGTCTCGAATAATTTGAAGCTTTCCCCAGAATCGTTTTGCTGAAGAAAATATCTTTATCTTCTCAGAATCGTTTCTTTAAAATTCTATCCCCCTCCCCCCCCTTGAGGATCGAAGAATACGCATAATGTGAAGTCCAGTTTTTTTTTTTCAATAGGAAACATATAAAATTAAATTCTTCCATTTTGTACGTTTTTTCACTACAAGTAGAGTTTTTAATAATTTAATATTATACGACAACAGGGATCGTTATTTTATTGGCGAATAGTTTTCGCTAAAAATCCAGTAATAATAATTATAAATCGACAAAACTGACGGGACCAGTGCGATGAAACGTCACGCGCTGATATGATTTTCGCGAAATAATAATATTACGTGAAACGCACACAATCTGTACGAATAACAATGATTATTATTATACTATCAGAGAACAGAGAAAAACCGCGTAGGATATCGGAATCGTGACTGCTGCACCCACGTACACCCGGCCGGATGATTAAAATAATTATCAAAACAGTTTTCTATGGTGATAATAGAAAAAAAAGAATGATAACAATATAATTGTGAGTTACATATTATTATTATAAATAATTCTATTATTATTATTATTATTACTCATTATTCGGACCGGTGAAAAATTCACATTATTATTATTATTGTTATTATGCATCGACGAGGAAGTGAAAATAAAATAAAAATAAGTACGCACAATGTTTACCATTAGTAGAAAGGTTTACTGCCGTGCGTCCAGAGCTATACGTATGTATGGGTGTAGCTTGTAATATTATAGCGTTTGTAATATTATCAAGAACGGGTATTGAAAAGTTCCGTACCGCACACACACAACCCGTCATTATGCGTCGCCGCGGTAAAAACAACGTTGGAAAAAAAAAAAACAAAAACGATATGATTACGAATATCATCGTTTTGGTCGGCCCATCACGAATCGTCCATCATTCCCCGGGTCGTGCTCAATTTAAAGGCAACACACACACACACACACACATTAATAATTTTCCTAGTTTTATTATTTTTTTCGCCATTATTACGATCGCGTTCGTGTATACCGCGTCCGTCTGTCGACGGCGACCGCCGCGATGACTGAGACTTACAAATGCGGGGAGAAAGCATTTCGAGAGATATTTACAATAATAATAATGATAATAATTGTAAAACATCCATTACGCGTGTTTAAACATATTATTTTTTTTACGATGCACGTGCGCGCGAAATCGCATCTCAGTCATGACCGTAAACGCAGCACGCGAATCGACGACGGGGGTGACAGCAGTAGCGCATCTAAAGCACCACTAAGGAGGGGGCGATTTGTCACATCATATCCATTTTTACCTCCTAAAACAAATTTGTAAATTATTGTTCAAATCTTGGCCTAAAAATGTCTTTCATCAATCGTACAGAGTAGAACACTCGTTTTCTCTGTCTTCCAAACTTTTGACAATAATCGTGCTTTCTAATTGCTTCTTACATTCTGTCTCCTCAATAGATTATTAAAAAAAAACTATATAACCATGTCATATTTATAACATTGATAACATGTAACTTTTTTTTTTGTGTAAAAATTCCTAATTATGATAAAAGTAAAAAAATTTGATGAAATAGGTACTTCATAAAAAATAACGTTGCAAAAAAATCATTGTTGTCAATGAAAAATTCAACAAATTTTAACGAGTATTTCTTAATTATTTCAAAATAAAATTTTAAATGAATTATTATTCACTTTTACTGGTTAAAAGTATTAAAATACAAATAGGTAGTTACAACAAAATCGTCTTTTTTTACAATTTTAAAAAATGGTCCACGGTAGATGAACGTTAATTATAATAATAAACGTATAATATTACATCTCGATGAAAAAAAAACTCCAAGGAGGGGGCGATTCACCCATCGCCCTCCCCTCAAATACGCCACTACGGGACAGTGGAGCTCACGCGACATTTCAACGTCTTCACGCCGCCGGTTAATTTATACGAGTAATAGTAGGTACAAAGGCCGTCCCGTAACGTCAATATTATTAAATTATTATAGTTGCTCATGCGAATGTAGGTTAGGTTAGGTTATGATGACCTTCGGCGCAACAATAAGTGCATTAATATTATTACTTACAGGCGACGACGGCTGTCAGTACCCTTGATTTGTATAATTCTATGTACTGTATAATATTATGGGTAACCTATTTCAAACCAAAAAGTATTCAACTTCAGAGGAGTACATAGGAGACACATTCTCACGTGGTCTATTTTTTTTTTTGTCAGAAAATATATATTTTTATGTTAGTATTTATTGCGTGGAAATCGTTATAAATATCAGCCGTTTTGTGAAAGTTGTCATACGTGTTCGTTGTAATATGCATAATATTATGTATAGGCACATAATTTATTTTATAACCAACAAATAAAAAAAAGGATGATAAGAAAATGTAAACATGAAAAATATCGAGAAAAAAAAACAGTACTGTTAAACAATATTCAATGTAGGTAAATCACTCAATTTTTTATCAATCATATTATTAGTGAAGTTGAGACTATTTTACTATTGTCATCAGTTTTAAATTCGACTATTAGACATTATAATTATATAATAATGACAAATCGTGACGAATTTATGACAACTACTTTTCAAAAAATTAAATTGATCAACCAGTATCTACCAACTACAAAAAATTAATGATGACAAATAAATAATTAAGTTCATGAATAATATACCTATAAATGTAAGAAAGTTGTTACTTCCTGTTGTAGACTTACAGTCGCAAAACATTATACAATTCTCAATTTAATAAAATATAAATTTTTGTAAATCCTAATCATTACAGGTCGCATGTAAAAACAATGAAATTAATTTGCAGATATTTTTAATATCATGGAAAGAAAGAGGAAAAACCATAAAACGCGCTTGGGAGACTTCTTCCAGCAGTTCATTCTATTTAAATATTACATGTTCCCATTAAATATTCATGTACACGCCACTGTTAAGTTTAAAACGTAGTATTTGAAATGCTTCTAAATTATAGAGTTTGATTATACGTAGCGTTTAAAGTATATATATAGAAACATCATCGTTTTCTATCTGAATTATAATGGTCTGAATGAAATACTTGTATATTCAAGCATAAAAATCCGGACATATATACAATGAGTACTTTTCGGTCCTCTGATAGAATACTTTTAGAGGCAATTTATTATTATTATTATTACTATTTGAATCACTTATTTTTTAAATTATTTATATTAATATCTGATTTACTCAGCCAGTTTTATATTCCACTATTAACTAAGAAAGAAAAAAATATTATATTTAATAAGAAAAAAAAGAGTAAGAAAAAAGTTCATATTTTTAAAATTTTCGTTCACCGAAGTCTATATTTAATTTTTCATAAAATTTGGATTAAAAAAGATAGTTTTAGTGAAAGTTTTTGTAAAATTTTGAGTAGTATTTTCCAAATTTTGAGATCAACTATTAAGAACTTTGATAAATTACCTCTTATAAATACCATATAAAGGTAAATTCTAAATTAAAAAAAGTTGGTAGTCAAAACTTTTGGACAAGTATTTCTACACGAAAAAGTGTTCACAGAATAAAATGAAAAATAAACATCATAGTAAAAAAACCAGGTGCTTTACTCCATTCAGAATCTAAAATAATACTTAAATACGCAATATTATTTTTAATTCATTTTTCGAGTATAAAATTGGAGATATCTAGTTAGCTTTGATATATTTACTAGCTATTGAACACGATCTATATTGAAATGATTATAATTTAGAAGGTTATTTTTCATAACTATTAATTAACTTTCAAAAGTTACGTAATTATTGGTATTGAAAGTAAAAGATTGAATTAAATTTTGTACCTTATGGACCGGTCCGTTTTTCTTTTGTAAACACGACTGCTGGGAACCTTCGTTTAACTTTTTTATCTGAAACAGAAAAAAAAACGACAGTGATAACAACAATAATAATGATAGTAGTAATAATGGTAATAACAACGTATATGGACTGTCATTAAAATTACGTTCTAATCGTTTTTACTCTTTTAATATAGTTCACTTTCGTTTTCTCTCCATCTCTTGTGATTTACCTTATTATTTTTTTTTCGACATCATTAATGAACTTTTTTTTGCACATGCGATTCTTGGGCAGATCGTGATTCCACGCCAAAATGTTGTGTTAGATCGTTCGTGATGTCGTGGGTGCTTCAAACCAGGTTGTAGTCGAGTGCACACTCATACAAATACACTTTCACCTCCGACCGGATCACGTTTTACCTCCGCCCTTCATCGATTTAAGTATATATTTGGCACCCGACACACGGTCGGTCAAATTAGACCAACTAATTAATTTCGACACCTGTTTGCCGCGGTCGATCAACCTACGTGTCGCGGCCTGCGCAGTGTTCAATGTACCGTTTAATATTTCGTAATATTTATTCATCAAAATATTCCAGTTTCATTTTAAAAGAAGAACAGTAAGGGGAAATGTGACCCTGTAAAACAGAACGCGTGCAAAGAGGTTAGCAAAACTGATGCATTGGTTTTTTTTTTTTTTTTTTTTTTGTGCGTAATAATAACATAAAAATATATTATTTCTTTGATCCGTTCGGATTAAATCGAAGAATATTTGAAGCAGAAGAACACATTAAAAATTGTTTAATGACATTTTTATATTGGATTTTACTCTATGGGAATCGTAATACGTATTTTTGTAAATACGACACGTTACAGGTTTTAGCATAATTTACTGTCGAGTGAAATTCAATTTTTTTAAATCGGTGACAAACTCGATTTGTATTATTCACGAGGAATTCTAGTCGTGTTAATCAGTGGTAAGTGCAGCACTCGGCTTTTTTTTTAGACAAAAGTGCGTGCGTGCGCGGGCGTGTAATGGAGTAGAATGCGAATTGAAAGCGTCGGGAATAAAAAGTACCGCAGACGTTTCTATTAGAATTTGTTACCCTCCGTGTTGCCGAGGAGATGAGTCACGTTTGAAATCACACAAATTTGACAGGTGAACACGCCTTATTCACTGCAGGAAATCCGCCAATTCGCAGTGACTGATTAATGGACAATGCCGTATAATACATATGTGCGCTTCGACACAAAACAAACGAAGGAGGTCAAAGTAATAAATATCTACAACTTAAAAAAAAAAAACAAGTACTAAACACATGCAGATAATAATATGGTCGAATGGGTGGAAACTCTTTGAACGCATCTTAAGACTAAGTGCTAATAATTCGTTGATTGTTTTTTAAAAACCTAATCATAAAATACGTGAGTTATGTCTTGTCACGTGTCGATATAGAGTTGTAATTCATTAGGATTTTTATGTTAAAATTGTCAACTGTTTTTTTTTTCTTCTTAATTCATAACAGACTTTTATAAAGTCTTAAACGTAAATTATACATTATATGGTCGAGGGTAAAAATGTACGTGTGCTATAAAACGTCCGCATCACATGCATTCTTTATACATAATAATATGTAATATATAAATGCAATAAAAATGAATTACTATTATATTAGTTGAACAATTTTATAGCTTCTATTAAAGCTTTAATCGTCAATTTCTCTCACGCGCGTTGTCTATAACGTCCGACCGACTACGTTCTAGAATTCTCAACTAGCTTTCGAGATATTTTCTAAGGTCACTTCATAATGAAAATATGAAGTATTGAAAATTTTTAAAATTTTTCATTCTCAAACGACAAGTCAATGGACAGAACAATAAATGACAGTGGATTTTGTTTAGGCGTTTAATAGGAAGTCGCTTTTACTTATATAACATGCATTAATAACTTTGGAATAGATTTTCATTATAACAAGGATAATATTTTAGTAACGATAAATAATTGTGTAAAATAATAAATTGACGTAACACATACGAAAAACTACATCGAATTGTTTATCACGCACAACTATTTCAAAACGTGTATTATTTCGAACAACTCTTTTTTTTTTTTTATTATTTAGGCATATTAAAATTCAATAAAATTATAATATTATATAGACATTATAGCATCGGGACATATATTGATGTAATCAAATTATTTAGACGTGGAAGAGGTTATAACATTATAGTCACAGAGTACAAGAATACTAGTATTACAGGATTATAACTTAAAAATAATAATAATTTGAAGTTGTAATGTGTAAATGTCGCAATGTACGATTTATAATTTATAATAAGCTGGCACAACCTGCACAGGTGACCTAAAGACGTGGGAAATGTCTGTTGCATTCTATAAGGTTAATAGCCACCAGTTTTGTCAAATTCTTATAAAACTATTAGTGAACACATATTCAATAGTTACACAGCCTGTCGTGCACGTTTATTTCAAAACTAATTTGTTGAACACAACGAAACTCCAAGGTTTAAGTGCCTTTACCTAATTCAATTATAATTTTTAATTTAGCATAAAGTAAACCATCGTTTTTAGATTCTCAGCGGGTCAAACGACGAAAGGATTTTATGGTGTAGCGATGATTTTTTTATTTATGACCTTTTGTTTAATCATAATCAATATATCTATGTATATACATATAGATTGCAATGTTTTTCAAATTACCAGAGGTTTGATCCGCATAATTATTTTGTAATTACACATTTTTCTTGAATAAACGTGGCTTTACTGTACTGAGCGTTTTGGAAATCTCAGTTAATCCGATGGTATTACCTAATGCGTGTGTGATGTACATAAATCTATCTCTCTATAAATGTAATATAATTTAATCGGTTAATAATTATTGGAAGTGCTGTGTACATAAATAAAATAATGTGTTATTATATTTTAGAAAAAATCGAAAATAGTAAATTGTTATCATCGTACTACATATAAACACTACTTACATTTCTAAACATAATGTTATCATCATTATTATTATAACATATTATATACGTTATTTTTTTCATTCCCAAAATGATTAGAAATTCAATTTAAAAATTAAATGCGAATATTTTGTCGGTATTCAATATCAGATTGTGTTTAGACCATACGTCCTGTTTTATACAGGATTGTCCTTTATTTCAGCTCTGTGTCCTGTTGTCCTGACAAACTTCTCTCAGGACGTTTTTTGTTCCGTAATTTCAAGTCTGTCCCATATTAATCCCGTTTTTTGACTTACTGTTGATTAAAAATTTTTGAAATTTTTATAATGAAATTATTGAATAAAATAATGTATGAATCTAGAAATCTTTTGGATACCATTAGATCAATTATTATAATCGTAAAATGAATTAACAAGTTTTTTTTAGAAAATAAAGTATACAATATGCATGTGAATAAAGAATTTGAAGACATTTTAAAAAGTATCAATTTAATCAATTTAGTTTCATTTGCTATTTTATATTTTTCAAAATAATGTTTTTATGTGTTTTTAAATTTAATCTATAATAGGTAGTTTAAAAATTATACTTTTGTCACGATTCAAAAACATAAATATATGTAAGAAATACTTATGTATTTAAAAATATGAAAAATATTTTTGTCCTGTATTTTATTTTCTTAAATATGGTCACCCCCTAGTTTAGACGCATACGAAACCGATGAATAATTTTTTTCGGCACTGATCTATATGCGAATTTCAAATGTTTGCCGACAAATTACGACATGCAGTGGAGTCCTCACGATAGTGTTGGTAACATAATACGAAGTGTTAAAAAAAAAAACACTACTAGTGTAGTGCCTCTACTTTCTATATGCAGGTGATGACTGGCTGCATTATTTATGAGACCACAAAATGATTTCTAACCATACATAATAATATTTTTATGACTTGATAGAGCAATTAAAAATAATATTTAATATGTAAACTACGAAATGCTTTTTATTACCATAAAATATATAATTTTAAATATTATTTAACATAAAAACATATTTTGTTCAAACATTATGTCACTTTGCATACGTGTTCATAACGTATTCCCAGAGGCTAAATTATATAATAATTAAGTTTTTGTCAACATTTATGTTTCAGCGCCAATTCAATTTTTTTATATTTATGAACGTGTTTATAATAATATTATAACTTTTCATAACGTAATGGACACGTTGTGGCGAGAAATCAAAAACTCAATATTAATAATTACTAAATAACGTCTCATGTGATTTTTTTAATGCTTAAAGGAATATTTCTGGACCAAAATTACATTTTCTTTAAAAGGACCTAAACTGGAAAAATGATCCATAATGTTAGGAAAAGGAATTTTTTATTTTCTTTTACTCGTTCCTGAACTATGTCAAGTCAATATAATTAAATGTTTTAATTTGTAATTTTTTTTACATTAGAAAAAAATGTATTTTTTTATTCTCACGGTATATACAGTCAAAAATAGTCCAACGTTTTCATTTAAATTATTATGAATTATTCATTTTATATTATTTATAACTAGTTTTTATTTGTATTTCTTAACAATTGGCAATAAGTAAGTTACTCGATGAGACCAAAACAAAATATTTATCCGTTACTATGAGAGCACTAAATATTTTAGATTCTGAGTAAAGCGAAAGACTTTATAGGTAATGATGTTTATTTATTTTTTCTGTTAACTCTTTTTCGTATGAAAATACTTGTTCAAAAGTCTCGACCAGCAATTTTTTGAAACAGGATTTTTGTTTAGATAATACTTTAAAGAGGTCATTATTCGAAATTCTTAGTTGTTTTCTCAAAATTTGGGAAAAATCACCTAAAATTTGACAAAAAATACTAGGAAATTACCTTTTTTTAATCCAAATTTTATGAAAATTTAAATAAAGATAGGTAATAGACAATAACATGAGAAATATGTTGGCTCAAGAAAATTTTAAAAATACCGTAAAAAAATTATGGACATTTTTCCAACACTTTTTAATTTTTTCTGTCAACACTTTTTCATATGGAAATATTTATAAATTTTTTTTTTTTTTTGCTTTTCTAAATTAATAGTGAAATTTAATTTTTTTTTTTTTTAATACAATTTTTTATTTTATTTTTTTATTTATTAAATGACAAAAAAAAAGTAAAGTAAAGCAGAGTTCACAGTAAAGTTAAGCACCCAAAGTAAAGTAAGGTAAAATAAAGTATAGACAAGAAAACCGGACATACTTCGCATCACGAGTATTCTTTGCTCCTCGGTTCAGATACTCTTAATGGGTATGTTGAAAATGACGATTATTATTGTTGTTTATATTATAACTTCCTTTTCTCAGGATCATATTATTGAAGAAATGATTTATCATTTATTTAAAATTAAACATACCTAACAAGAATCGCTGACCTGAGGAGCGAAGAATACTTGTGGTGCGAAGTATGTCTGGCTTTCTTGTCTGTACTTAATTTATCTTTGCTTTACTTTACTTTACTTTTTTCATATTATTTTGTATCTATACATAAATTTTTATAAAATTTGGATTGATAAAATATAATTTTTAAGACGTTTTCGTTAAATTTTGGATAGCTTTTCTAAAATTTTGAGAAAACTATTGAGAATTAAAAAAAAAAAAAAAAAATGACCTCTTAAAATGTATTCTATTTATTCTTAAAATTTATTTCACTTTACTTTAGTTTACTTATATTTGCTTAAGTATACATTACTTTTCTAGAATGAGTTAATGAAAATGTAATATGATTTGCTTTCTTTAGTACAATATAATTTTTTAACATATTTTCAGTTCTGTAAAAAATACAATATGTGATTAAAATACAAAAGTCTAGAATCAAAATATGGGCCATCAGAGGAACAAGGATATTAATTCGCAAGTGATTATCATGAACAAGATTAACAAGAGTATGTCTCTTTTAAACTCGATGAATGCGAATAGAAACAAAATCCTCTGTAAAAGGTATTTGTCAAGCTTCTATTTTATTACTATAATTTATCTTATTTCGGGGAGAGTGCACTGCACGTTTAATTATTTGTTTATATTATAAAAAAAAAAAAAAACAGTTAAGACGACATGCGCTCGACTGGATATGCGGTAAAACGAGAAGTACGCACACTTTTTAACTGTTCTTAAGAAAATATTTGTATTATTGCATCAATCGTAACGTAATTAAAGAATTATTTAGATTAAAATGAATATGTAAGCGTTGCGCGTTAAAAATGGTCTCGAACAGGATGGTGGTATAATTATTTTTTAAACAGAGTGGATAGGAAATGGTAATACGTAGTAATTATGAAATGAGTCTTATGTTAATAATATAGGCGTATGGCGTTAAGTCAAAAATATTTTTCTAGCATTTACATAAACGTATTTAAAACACAATATTATAACATTAAAAAAAAAAATGCATAATAGCAAATATTATCTAACCATAAAATCTAGTATGCGTAACATTTCCCGTATAGAATTATTTTTAACTACCTGCCTCCTACATGCATTGTTTTAAAAATGTAAATACGACCGCGAGAAAGGTGATAATACGATTTCGGAAGAAGTATGTTATTAATTCAATTGCTTATTATTTTCGTAATGGATCATAATAACATATATATATATAATATATTTTTAATTATGACGACTTTTACATTTTGTTTTTTTATATATGTATTATTTTATTTTTATTATTTTTTTGTTTTAACAGAACATGAAATTTAAATTTTTTGATATATTTTTCATGATTTTTCCTGTTAAACGCAATTGTATATTTTTCACGTTGTTTTTATTAATGATATGTCAATTTTTTGTACTAAAACTCAATTTCGTTTTTACTTAAAGCTTTTTTTTATTGGGGGGGGGGATCTTAAAGAATGATATTTTTATCTATATTAATAATCGGTACAATTCACAGTTATTTTGATACTTGCCTTGCTCATTTGTATTGAACGAAAGATTTGTAAAATAAAGAATATCAAACGGACTCGCGACCATGGCATAAATAGGTTCATCAAATACTGTTGTTAAATTATTCATAACGAACTAATTATTATTATTATTAATAATATTATTCAAACCATAATATTTGATTTTTTTTTTTTTATAACTTTGAAGATTTTTAGGGAATTTTTGCATATATATTTTTTGTTTTTTCAAGGAATTAATAAACGTTTTTTAGGCCACTAATATCTAAAAATAATATAACACGAACAAACACACGTAACGGTATAGCGGAAAGATGCGCGCGTTTTTTTCGGTTGAACGAACTACGACGTCGATCCACGTGTCCGAACCTAATAATTATTGCGTTTAATACGTTTTTATTATTATTATTATTATTATTACCTTCGCGTGTGCATAATATTACACACGTATATTATAATATTATAATATATACGTATATTGTTATTTATTTTTAATAACAACCGTAAGAGAGCTCACAAACGTAACCGGTTCGCAGTCGTCGTACGAGTGTGTTTAAGGACCCCTGAGGCACCCCCCGGCTCAAAGTCATCGTAATTACATTATTGTTATTAAACCGTTTAATACACGTCATCCGTACGACGACGATGACTGCTGT
Source organism: Stegophylla sp. TES_Ste_2020 (assembly GCA_025469315.1). Classification (NCBI taxonomy): domain Eukaryota; kingdom Metazoa; phylum Arthropoda; class Insecta; order Hemiptera; family Aphididae; genus Stegophylla; species Stegophylla sp. TES_Ste_2020. The sequence goes on along the minus strand of JAIPRM010006510.1, from coordinate 6,783 downwards.
CGTGTGTATCAGTGAAAGTACAAAACGTTGGCGGGAGAAAGTAGCTGCTTCGGACCGTTCCCCACGAAGACGTATACGGAGGGAATGGATAATATTTTTTATAGGTAAAAGATGCGTATTTTTTTATTATTACTATTGTTATTAGTGTGACTGTTTGTTATATTTTTCCGGTAATATTTTTTATGACACGCGCGTACACGCAATAATAATAATAATATGATATTATAATAATGCGCATTCTTGAACTTCCAATATTATACTGTTGTTAATGACTTTCAAAATAATTTACACCGATCGTAACCTTCACCTTTCACACAATACGCGTATTTTATATAATACCTATACAATAATAGGCATACGGACAAAATATAATATCAAACGTCATAATACAACACGAATTATGCATTATAATATTATATTTTTTAGTTGCAATAAATATATTTGTTACTATTTTGTATATTGAGTATTGTAACTTATTGTTGATACATCTTGCTGTGGTATCACTCCTTACGACACACCATTCACGTGGAAAATAAATTATCTGTTGTTTTACATACATTTTGGCCGTTTGATAACATTTTATTCCATTTATTAACGCCAACAATTAAACCAAGAAATTATACCTGTAATGTTGGCAATAGGCTGTAATTATTATTCTGTGCAGAGGATGGTTGTTCCCATATGATGTGTATTGAATATAGGAAAAACGAATAAATATTGAATACAAAGAAGAGATTTCCGGTTGGATAGGTTGGATGTAAGAAAAAGGCTAGAAGAGGGAAATTCTGTAGCATCTGTGGGTTCAATTTGAAAAGAGGATAGAAAATGCACGTTTACATCGAGTCAGCTGAACGAATGGTACTACTATACTACTAGTCACGGATACTGCAGTGGCATAGTCATGACAAAGGTGGGCAATTTTAAGGATGTATGCATTGTGGTATAGAAATTTGTTTTGGAATAGTTCAATCCTAGTGACGTAATAATGCTATTGTATTGTACAGGAACGAATAAGTGAAAAGTAAAGGGTACAGAGGCATGTTAACGAATTAAACAACATAGTATACTTTGCTTAATAGAATCTAACTTTTTAAGAGCTCTACATAAGAGCAGATATGCGTATTAAACAACAACACCAGAAACAAAAAATGAAAAACTAGCAAAACATTTGTAACTTTATTCAAACATTTAACTATTGATAAGTTCAAAAAAAAAAATGTCTAGTTGTTATAAATGTGCCTATGTTAAAAAATTTTCCTTCAAGCTTAAACCTTAATTTATTTCAATTTTCAGTTTTCAATTTATTTTTAACCATGTCTACAGAAAAGTTGCTCTATACATTATTATTCAAGAAACTTATTTGTAGCCATTTCTTAGCTTGTAAATGGGGAGGATATTTTTTTTAAATTGAGAGCTGATAAGTCTATACTCTTGGAATCGGGTTGTAGCCGATATGGCCCACTTAAGTGAAAAGAGGGAGCCGAAACGAACAAATGGGAGCCGATGTGGGTACAACGTAAAAGCTTTTTTGTTTTGGGTTGGGAGGATTTGACAATTTTTCCCAACACATGTCCCTTAGGGGCTTCTCCCTACTCTAGACAAGATGAGGGGATAAGTCCTCACCAGAGGTATGTTAAAAATTGCTTAGAGATGAGATATTTCCAAAATTTTTTATTAACCCCAAAAGTTGTTAAATTTGTTTGAAAATATTTTTCAGACTGTATTAATGATTACTATTGCTAATAAGGGGTGAATATTAAAATTTCTATTTTTAAAATTACCATCATTTTTACTCAAATATGAAGTAATTTTTTCTTGATTTCCAAAAAACTATTGAAAATTTTAATAAATGTCCTTTCTAAAGTACCATCCAGAGCCTATTTTTGAAATGCGATTTTGTTGAAAGAAATCCTTGGATAAGTAATTCTACCAGAAAAAGTTTACTCAGAAAGAAAAGATTATCATCATAATAAAGGTAAAACATCATTATGAAAAAGGCAATAAAGTTATATTATTATTTATTAGATATGAATATGGTCAATGGGAAAGGTTCGGACCCCTTACCTTAAATACGCCACTGCTCATGACTTATTATATAATCGAGAGTTAGACCTTTTACCATCAACCCAGGCTGAAAAAAGTGTTAAGCTCAGACTGAATAATTATTTGGTAAGTTAATTCTGAAAATTCATTTTCTTTTTTGATAAACATTATCCATGTAATAATCTTTCTCCTATAAGGTATTACTGTTTTTATTAGTGTTGACTGATGAAATATTTAATGGAGGTTGTAAAACTTTTTATGCATTCGTTAACAGAGTGAAAGGGGACATTGTGAGATATTATAAAGACATGTTTTCAGTAGCTATTAGTGGAGACGAGTATTGAACGTATTGTAGTTTTTTGATGTCAGTGGCATAATTCTATATTCGTAACGTTTGAAGTAAAGCTTGTGGTTTTTTCACCACTCCAGTTGTTGAGTTTTACACCGGAATCGCGGTGGTGGAAAAGCTTCCACGAAATTGAAAAATAAAAATAACCCCCTAAAAGAAATACTGCCCTCGCATCTGACGCCACAACTATTTACCTAAGCAGTGAATGCATAATCCGCCAAACATTATTTCCTGATGCTTACAGCGATGGATAGATAATAATTATCAGTATGGTCGCAAACGTTGCTGTTTTCTCAAAACTATATCTATTGCACTAGACAATCGATTAGCAAGTATGAATTTCGAATTGAATGTTGCGTTACTGTAATATTTCATATTGTCGACATATTACGTAACAACAACATCAATAAAATGTGTTTTATTGGCCTTCGCGAAGGAAAATACAATGGTTATTTAAAAAAAGGGCCTTATAAATCGCTAAAACGAGTATAACATACGATTGGATGTGAAAGTTGAAATAGATACAACGCTTTAAGTCTTATTAAAATGTGAATAATAAAATAAATATAGTGATTTATGATTGATAATTTTACTCGATTATTGCAATTAACCTATAATAATAATAATAATAATAGAAAAATGTTCAAATTAAAACCGTTTCTTGTGTTATGTACTACTTTTACTCAATCGGCATTGCGAACAAAAATCATTTATTTCTTACTTATCAGATACCGTATCTGGAATTTGCAAAATAAAAATTCTCGTTTGTTATTAATGATACGAATACGTAACCTGATAATTAAAAAAAAATTGTATGCAGTGTTTTACATTGTACTTCAGTTTGTACTTTATAAAGTATATATAAATGTTGAGCTTTAATAAAAATTTTTAAAAAAAGTCCCAAAGAAATGATTTGTTTCGTCTTGAATTCAATAATCACCTATAAAATACACATACACATACACATACACATACATATACACATACACACATACATACACATACATATACACATACACATACACACAATACAGTATATTATATACATAAATACGTTATACGAGTTAGTACGTGTATACATATTATTAATATTTTTTTTTAAATATATTTAAGAATATTATATAAAACTTAATTTAGGTATGTATAATTTTTTGTTGGATACTTGAAAAATACAATCATGGACAGCTTTTTGGCATTTGTTGGTAATTTTATCGCTCCATTGGTATAAACATTCTACACCAATAATAATATTTAAGTACCAATTGCAATTTATTGGAAATAGTAAATTATTATATTGTTTGAAATTGTAACAAAAAATGGTATCACTTACAAGCATAGGCGCAACTAAGTGGGGGCTTTGGGAGCTAAGTCCCCCAAAACCACCCGTAGCCCATCCAAATTTGTTGAAAATTGCTCAAGGTTTATATTCTTTGGGGGGGGGGGAATCAATAAATTAACACTTTAGCCTTCTTCAAACTTTCTGTTCTAATTTCACCAAAGCTTGCTTATAGGTCTAAATTACTTACATTCAAACTTTCTTAATACCATTTTACTTATATATTTTGATGTGAAATGTATTAAATGTAATGTATTAATTCAGTTTTGTATAATTATTTAAATTATCATGAATAATCTGGGACGCACATAAAAATTTAAATATTTTAGGATTGAGACCTTAGGAGTAAGTATTACTTAAATAAAACTTTTTTTACATATAACAGAATTATTAACAAACCAAATAATTTTTAAAATGGACTTTTAACCCTTCCCCCCTCTCACTTAGGTTTCTATGTATAATAACTAACTTTAGTTAATAAGCATTGAACAATTCTAATATTTAAAAATTGAATATATTATGATATTATATAATATTTGTACAATAGATTGTATAGAAAAATACACGAATTCAACTAATACATAAATAAATAATAGATTTTTTTTCTTTTACTAAACCATTCAAGAAGAAACTTCCATTTTTCATTATCCAGTTTCTATCTCCGACTGAGAATAGATACCTACCTAAGTATTAAGAGAAAATAACAACACAACTTTAAATTAGATCTGAATTGTTTATACGGCCATAAATTCTTTCCTATTTCTAATATTATTTCGACGGACTAATCAAGAAACTTTCGTTTTTATTTTTACTTTTGTTTCTCTTATGTATATATTTGATATGAACGAAAAAAATAATAATTATAACAATGCATATGATATACATTGTTAAAACTAGAAAGTACAGTAAATTATTATTATTAATTAATACTCCAGAGTGACTTCAATCAATTATTTATTATATATTATGCAATGTGTAACAATTAGACTGGTAGTTATCGATTTCTTGTCACGGTAAATAATTATTTAATTGACACAAATCGTTAACCGTTTTTAACAACGAAATAATAGTTTACCAAAATAGTTTGATATTGATGAAGAAGGTCAAAATTAATAATAATTATCAACTATCAAGTATACGTATAATAAAAACTGTTAAAAAATTTGTCTCTTATTTGAAACCGTATTGTTTGAAAACTATATAGTATATTTATTACGTATAATGTATTGTTTTTTTAAATTTTATTATGATTAAAGTAATTCAAAAACGTTAAGTGTGTATGTGTGCCATTTTATTAACTCGTGAGAAAAACCGCGAAAAATATTTGAATATGTGGCCAATAAAAGTGTATAATATATGAAATTGTAACTTATAAATAGGAATAGTTTAAAAAATATATATATACTCGGAGTAAAATTGAAGTAAATTTTTACCAATTATTATTATAATATTGTGTACGCAACATTAGTCGAATACGCCCATTATGAAAGTATAATATTGTATAGTATATTCGTTTACGTCCAGTTCGTTAATGGGAGATCGTATATTTTCGTTCTCATATCGGTTACCATAGTACATCGATTATAATTATTATTGCCGTCGACTCCATGGAAATAAACACAATACATATCGGTGATAATTATTATTATTTTCCGACGAATGGGTTTCGAATGACTTCCAATCATAACATTTAATAATACTACGTCAAAACACGAAGTGTGGTTAAAATACTTTTTGATTAATATTTTTAGGTTCGTGTTTTGATGAAACGTGTGACAAAACGCGGGCAAGAACAACAACAGTACATGACACAGTTTCATTTTGTAATTATTCGTGCCGACAGGTAGTTATTGTTGTTGCTCTATAATATTATTATTGTTCTTATCGGGAACGGACCTTCTAGCGTTATCTCTTATCATTATTATAATGAATCCAGCCGGAGCAAAATGCGTGTGAAAAACGGGTTTTAATTAAAAAACCGCCGGAAGCGCAAGCCGATAACTCATTGTTTAAATTGTGTAGCCCCGATTCTAATATTATACTTTATATGTGTGAAAAAGAGCAACTTACCAGGTCTTTGACTCTACTCGAATTTTTGCTCGTAAGCGACAAATCTTCAACAGAACCTTTGATCATCTGTAAACATAAGAGAAATACACTTGTATAATAAGTACACTACATTATATTTTACAGGTAATAAATCGTGTAAATCGCGTAAAAATATATAAGTACAACAGTATATTAGTAGATGTAATTGAAAACACCACGGTTTATTTAATTGAGATAAAAATAAATCTAGAATATGTGCTGAAGTAGAAAAAAAAAATGTAAGTTCTATAATTTATCAAAATGATTGATATAGTTTAGTTCGTTCAGACCGTTTGGAGAAGAGCAAAGACGTATTGCGTACTACTTACTCGTAATTAATAAGATCAACGTTGGAAAATCAATGAAAACTTAATTAAATTTCTAACATAATTTCATAGATTTCACACGTTCGTTATAAATAGTAACAGTAATGCATATATTATACGAGTACTTACGGAATATAAACTAATACAAAATATTATATTGGTTGAGAACAGTTTTAACAGTTTGTAATTATCCGCAAATAAGAATATTAATGTTTAGTGAGTTCATGTTGTTATTAATACGACAGTTGTCGATAGTTTACTTTTCTCGGGTTTCTATTGGTGAATATTCTTAATTATTTTAAAACGTTGAAATTAGTATAAAATTCTAATAACACAAAACAATTTATATTTACTAAAAAGTTCAGAATAATTACGCTCGCCGAGGACTATATTATAACTAAAGAGCGGATTTTTAGGTTCTTAAAAGCTTAAAATATGATGCTAATATGCTCTAAAAAAAACTTATAATATTCTCTAAATATTCTTTAAACATGTAAATATGCAGATAATAGGTTTTTTTTTTCTAAAATAATTCAATAAAAACAATGAAAAACTCTTTTGTTCCATTCCTCATGTAACAGGTTAATTATGTATAAATAAGAATGAAAAACAATTCATATATAGGTATATAAACATAATAT
>JAIPRM010006509.1:0-15111 GCA_025469315.1 Stegophylla sp. TES_Ste_2020 | reverse complement strand
TTCAAAAAATGACCTCTTTAAAGTACAATCTAGAGGAAAATCCGGTTTCAGAGAGGTACTGATCGAAATTTTTGGACAAGTATTTCTATACGAAAAAGTGTTAACAGAAAAAAAAAAAGAAAAAAAAATAAATAAATAAACATCATTGTAAAAACACTAGCTTCTTCGCTCCCCTCAGAATCTAAAATTAATCTCCCCTTCCCTCCAGAAAAATTGTCTAGATTGAACACTGACTATAATAGAAAATATGTTATGTAATATTATGCATGTATAGTTTGGGTTTTGATTTCCCTCGAACGTTTTCAATGTTCTCGGGATGTTTCTGACCCGTATTCGAATATATCATCTGGAAAACCGGCATCGAATCAATCGCTCTAAAGACACTTTAAACGCGTTCGCCCCCGGCGTGACGTCTGTGTCCATGTATGTCTTTAATTTTTTTTTTTCATTTTAATAAAACGTCCGCTGGTTGAAATTACAACCTTGCCATCCACGCCTCGGGATGTCCGTTGCACGACGATAATGCGTAGTATTATTTATACATACATTTATATATAATCATAATTTATATATGTGTGTACAGATATACGTACAATATTCGAGTTCAAATTATTAATATTAAATGAAAAAGAAAAAAAACGGTAAGAAAAACCGGACCTTTATTTGGAGGCGGTGTTACACACGAGCTCGTATTTAAAAAAAATAAAAACAGACATGCAAAAAGAATATACGAATAGCATATTGCGTACTGTACATTAATGGAATCGAGTACAAGAACGATTTGCGAAAACCGGAGGAGAAATATTTAATAAATGATTTTGTTTATTGGGTAGCTGTATAAATGAGGGCAGGACATTTTTTTTACCAAAATGAACTTTTTCCTTTTTGGCCATTCTGTAATAAACGTTTTCGGCCAGTACGCTATTTTCGTCACCAATTTAAACATTTAAAATATTTTTTAATTTTTCATTGTTAAACTACCAATTCAATAACTGTTTTTAAATTATTCTTGAAAATGAGTTTAATAATAATTATTATTAAATTCATTATTACTGAACTTAATTATTAAGTTAGTCATGATTTTATTAAAAACTAGAAGCTCCGCTTCTACGTTATACTAGAAAAGTAGAAACATATTTTGGCGTTTTATTACTGAAATTTCCCAACGTTGTATAGCAAGTCGATTATTATCAAGCCGAAATGTCTTCACGTTACACAGCAAACAGAGGGATATTTTTAATTTGCGGAGCAAAGCGAAGTCGACCAAACAACTGATGAACTAACCGATGTCGGCGTGTGATTTTTAAATTACAAACAATTTTTTTTTATTTAAGAATTTACATTGGTAACCAAAATAGTTTATCGGCCGATAACGAGTATTACAGAATGGCCGAAAAGGGAGAGGTTCATTCTGGTTGAAAACAGTTCCGCTCATATATGAGGACAGTTTGCGTCCAAAAACTATTTTAGGTACATTCATTTATTATAATTTATAAATTGCTAAATTTGACTGCGTGAGTCATCTATTCTAGGCATACTTGCATAATGTAACGGTAGTTCAAACAATACATGTAGATAGTTCGTTTTGATATCGCTTCTATATTGATATACTCGTGAATATGCACGAATTGTGTCAAAATTTCACCGTAAAAATGTAATACTAATTAATAATTATTATTCTAATAAGAATAATTTGTACACAATTGAGCAAAAATAAAAAACATAATAAAAGTAGTAGTCCATTGTTATCTAGTTTTCAGAACAATAATTATGCAAACATAATATAATCAAGTCGAACCCCTCCTTAAGCATAAAAATGTACTTGTATGTTCTCGTACTACCAATAATTAAAACATCCCGTGTATTAAAATACGCATATTATTTTTACGATGTCGTGTTGTACGTACCCATATACAAGATAATTGATCGTTTCTACCGACTGTCCGACTGAATTATTTAAATTCTACGATAGGAACAATAAAATGTTGTTACTGTTTACCATGTGCTCATCTCGAATGTTGTTTTATTGCAGGGAAGTAGCGTTATTCGTCCAGTGGCCTTCAAGCCGGGTTCAATGAGATTCACCGACAACGGAGAGAGATATGGCTCCACGCCTATTTTGGCCAGGTCCTCGCACAGACATTTATATGGCAGTAAGTGTATATTATATTTTCGTAAAACTGCGCTCTAAAAACGAGTACGGTCTAGTGCTTACGGTTATTACCAATAATATAATAACATAATTCATTCCCTAGTTACGTCGGTTAATTTAATTGAATAACATATTTCTCCGAAATGGTCGATCGTTTATAATTTGTTGCTTTGTTCAAAATCGACTATATATATTTACTACCATTACCGCCCTATCAGAATTTCTGGTATTTTACGTTGACACTTTTATCTATAATATGTTTTGCAATGTATGATGATTTTTATGATTTCCTGGTAATACAACCGAAATTATTGAATGTAATCACTAAAAAATAAAATAAATAAATCATTAAGATAAAAAAAATAAAAAGTTTGACGTAGAAGATTGTAACGTACATGATAATTAATCGACATAAACTCTATTAAAGTCAGAATATATTCAACCAATTATTTCAAAGTGACAATATTAGAAAGAATTTAAAATTAATTGTACTTATGTAATATTTAATGCGTTTTAATTGTTATTATAAGAACATGTTTAAATATAAAATCTATTGAACAATTTTATTTGTTTGTTCTGAATTTTTTTTCTTTCAAAATTTGTTACCCTATTTGTCTACAATTTATTTAAGAGATATTTATGTACTGTTATATTTGTATAGTCTTGGTGCAGGGGCTATTTGAAAAATATATACTGAGAAAATTTGTCTACTATTATGTATTATGCAAATCAAAATTGATAAGGAATTTTTTTTGCTTTTGTGACTTCGCTAAACACCCGTCACTTTCTTCGCAAATCAATTTCTTTATGAGACTTTACGTTTACTTTATGAGGCCATTTGAATCTAAAACAACCATTAATTAGTTTTGACCCTTCCCCCTCCTCTTTCCCCCTGAAGGATGCACAGAAATTTGGAAAGCTACGGTTGACAGTACTTTTCTGATTTCTGATTTTGTCAGAGAATTGTATTAACACTATAAACATAATTGTTGAAATCAAGGCTTTGCACCCAAATTAATTATTGGGGTGTTTGAAAACCGCAATATAAAACAAACGTTTATACTCGAGTAAGCCGTCATAAATTGAATAAATTCGGGTGTTTAACATAATCTTGTCTATAGGTATGTCAGATGTTATGGTGGTGTTTAGGGTAGTAAATGCTCACCTTAAAAAATGGTAATGTCCTACTTTAATTGACACGATTTTGTATTTTGTAATTTTCGTTGATTTATCCTGTACTCCCAGAAAATGCAAGAAAAATTAAAGCAAAAAATGTCATTAATTTTCGTGTAAAGTTTTTTTTAAGAAAAAAATCAACGACGAAATAGCATTTAGTGCAAAAATACTTAACAACTTAACGTACGGCATTAATTTTAAAATTAAAACATTTATTCGGGTTTCGGATTAATTTGAATTTTTTATTCGGGTTATTGGACAATAAGGGCGTTTCATAAAAAATCATAAAAATACCACAATGGTTAAAAAAAAATCACATGGGTTTTAAGGATCTCGGGTGTTGACGATTTTAAGGAATATTTTTAGGATGTTATACGGGTTCGGGTTAATGCGAATGCAAAGCCTTGGTTTAAATAAACAATTTGTTTTTAAAGTAACCGTAAGAGTAATTATTATTATTTTTTTTTTAATAATAGGTACCAACGAGCTACACCATCAATCAAAAAAGCCAAATATGCTGTCTTCAGGCACATTGGACCGAAAACTACGTTCGGCATCTCCAGTGGTGATGTCGTCGTTACCTGCTCAGACCAGCTGCAGATTTCGTCTGGGGCAGCAACAAGACGATGTGAAATCTTCCTCTTCATACAGTTCCTATAGAGATTACCGACCCAGGTAGAACCGAATTGACGTGCTAACGTATTACGTTCATGAGTTACAAGAATATCGGACTAATAATATGACATGTGTGCACGCGAATAATGATCGTTTTTCCAGTTCAAAGTCGTTCGCGAGGCTCAACAAGCGATGTTCCGCGTCCGAGGGGTCGGCCAGTCTGTTAGACCTGACGCCGTCGCCGTCCGAGTCGACAATGTTGTCTGAAATGGAAACGATACTGCGGGACAGGGATCGCGAGTTAAGGCACTTACGGCAGACGATGGAACACAACGAGCAAGTCATATTCCGGGTGTACCAAGAGAAGGAGAATGCGTGGGAGAGGGAGTTGCGAAGGATCAAGTCGATGGGCGACAATCGACTGAAAACGGCAGCGCAAAAATCGTTGAAACTGGAACAGATGCTCATGATGCAAACGTACAAGGTGTGTATTAATTTCGACGTCAACAGCTCGTTTTGTCTGGCACAATAAAGCAGTGGAATACATTTAGTCGGGAATAAAAATTACCGATTAACATTAGTTCATAACAATAATTTAAATCTAAAACCCAATTGTCGTATTCATCTCTTATTAGCTGATGTGATATTATGTTTATTCATATGTTTATCACGTTAAGATCCACGTGATAAACAGTACTTTCGTAAGTATTATTTTGATGTAATTACATAATAAGCTGATTGTCGTGGCTTTCTCTTTGTTATCGTCTTAGTCTTATCGTTACCATTTCAAAAATTATATTCATCACTTGTGTCATTCAAATGTTTAATTAAAAAAACCATAAATATATATATATAGAAACATGCTCCGCACCATCGGTATTTTCCGTACCTACCTCGAAAGGAATAATCTAACCTAACCTTAGTGGGCGTGTTTTGTTGAAACGATAAATTATTTCTTTAATAAAACGATTTTATTTTTAAAATATTATAATTATACGCGAAAACAATAAATTTTTCCATGTTTTCAAATACATTCAAATAATCTATATATAGATCTTACAATTAAAAATTTAATCAACCGATTTTAACAAAAATGAAAATAAAAGTCAACTTACATATTATTAAGTAATATAATATTTTCCACCCTTAATACAATAAACTAAAAATAACAGTCATTTAAGTTAATATATGAGAAAATTCACCAACAGAAAAACAAGCGAGGAATCTATTGGTGAAAAAAATTCCAAACGAATTAAGAATAAGAATTATATGAGGTTTACGTGAAAAATGTCTAATTTCATCCAAATTTTAACTTTAAACGATTATATAAAAAAGTTAAATAGCAAATTATGAGATTTTTTTGCGGCCGTTGGACAAATATGTGAGTAAGATTGTATTTAACGTTTACCTCATAGTATCAAGAATTAAAAATTTAATTAGAAAAAACTAACAAAATTATATTTTTTTATGAGATATTTCCAAAAATATTTTTCCTAAAAGTTGACAAATATTTTTGAAAACATTTTTCAATTTGTATTACACTTTAATTGATAAAGAGTGAAAATATCAAGTCTCTAATACATTAATATTTGAGTTGCGACTAAATTACTAAAATCGATTTTATGAAAACTTAGATTATGTTAAATGTGATCGTTATTAATCATATTTTTGCTAATTGATCCTTGTTTTTATAAAAACTATTTAGGATTTTGAAAAACAATTTCTTTCAAGTACCGTTCCATTTAAATTTTCTACTAAAAATATACTTAAAACCTACTAATCAAATTACTTTTTTACTTCAATGTAAAACTATTAAACTCTACAAACAGAATCTTAAATTAAAACAACCAATATCGTATTAAAACCGTTGGTCACGTTAGTTACAGGACGAAAAAAAGAGATTACAAGACGAAAATGATCGTTTAGCATCGGAAACAACTGATTTGAAAAAAGAAATGGACGAGTTAAAAGTTAGACTCGAGGAAACCGAATGGGGCTTATGTCAGAAATCCGGAGAACTATCACATGTCAAATCACAATTGAAAGACTCCCAAGTGAGTATTAAATAAATACTGATTTAGTATATTAGTGACAACAGTGAATATCCTAATCATACTATTCACTTTGACTTACTGGCACTGACACGGATAACTTCAATTCGGGTTCCTAATTCCAAAAAAGAACACCGGTTGAGTTCCAACGTATTTATTCTCGGATACATTTGTTACTGCACATATAAGTGACAACCTTTTTAAAGAAAGTAGCTTCGTTTTATTCATATAGGCGTGGTCAGACTATTTCTGCAAAGGATGCCGGTATATTTGAAAATTATTTTTTAATAGGTATAATTCGTTTTAATATGATATTTGGACGTAATTTTGGGTATATTATACAGAATTAATATTAAGCGTTGTATTACATATTAACTACTTTACGTAAATACGTACATTTCGTAAATCAATTTAATATAAATTCATTATTTCTCAATTAAGTCAGGTAACCATTTTTCTTATTTTGTTAACATCAGTCAATATTAATCATGATAACATTTTTGCTTTTTGGTTAAAGATTTCCTAAGGACGAAATATTATACGATGACTAATAATTCACAGAAACCAGATTCAATATTCTATGTTTACAAATATATTTTCCTGAGAACGAAACGTCAATGAACTCATTTTTGTCACAGAAATATCATATCCCTGATATTTGTTTATACTTTATAACTTTAAATTTGTAAATACTTGTAATAGCATGGATAATAAATCGAAATTAATAAAAACTTCCATCTCGATAGTACTAACAAAATGAAATTAAATTGTTATTTGATATCAGATATCATTCCAACACTCAATATCACTAAAAGATATGAACGAAAAAAGTTATAAAAAAACGCAATTTTTTAAAGTTCATGAAATAATTTATATTTATAACATTGAGGTAACAAACTAAGTAACTAAGGATTAAGTTCTCATGGCATACCTGGCACCCCTCGTGTACAAGCCTATGATTTTATAAGGGGAAATAAAATCACTATGAAACTATAAATAATAATACATTTGATGTTTAATTATTTACTTCACGGTCATAAAAAACATAATTTTTTACGAAACTTTTTATTCATACACTTAACAGTGGCTCTTGGATACAACTAATACGTTAAATAATTTCACAATGAGAAATTACCAATGCCTGTAATTCTGTTAATATCATAAGTATATTTAATAATTCAAAATTAAATTATAATCAAATGATTACATTCAAAGAGAAAAACGTATATAATAATAGACTTCAAAAGAAGTCCATCACATTTATAGAATATGTGCCATAAGTAGTAGAACATTTTTTTGAACACGCACTATTAGTACACGTAGTAACATTATTTTACTTTTTTGACGATAAATTTTCAGGCTGAAGTCACGGCAAAAGGCCACGAGGTTATCACGTTAAAATCTGAAGTCCGAGACTTGTTGCAAAAGCTCGAATCTAAAGAACGTCGAATACACGAACTCGAGGGAAAGCGTAGTCTGGAAAAGAGCGAAGTCGACAAAGACGGTAGCAATTTCATCGATAACCGATTAGCTGGTGTTAAGCTGAACACGCTTGTTGAGCGACTCAACGAACAAGTGCGTTGCCCGATGTTTTATTTTTCGTTCATCTGTTACCCATTCCCCTCACCCAAGATAATTTTTATACGCATCAGTTATTTGAGCTGGGTTTAGACGGGACAGTAGTCTGGGGCAAACAATATTTGGAGGTCCATGTATAAATAATCATACAAGGTCTATAGAAAAGGGGTATTAGTATCAAAAGTTATGTAGGCAAGTACTTGAAATAGTAAAAGTGTCCATAATATTATCTGTGTACATAATATTATGATCGATGGATCTTTAGGTTTGTTTTCGTGCAAAATAGATTAATTTAATTTAGATAGGTAAAAATAATTTTATAATATTTATTTTTTAAATATAATGCAAAAATGTATTAAGTAACTTATTTTTAAAACAAAAGGATTAAAATGCTGTGAAAATAAGAAAATTCTTTTACAATTTTTAACAAAGTATGATTAAAAATTCTAAGTGAAGCACACTTTTTTACAACATATATCACAGTCAAATAAGTTAAAGTGGTCCTTAAGTTTATCCAGATATTATAAGTCTTATAGTATAAAATAATAACATAGGGTTGGACGATTCTATTGGTAGAGCAGAGAGTTTTAGATAAAATATTTTCATGATAAACTTATGTGACGTACGATATTTTTATTAAATTTAAAAGCGATGGTAAATAAGTATATCAGGAAAACATAATAAGCATTATAAAGAATAAATATATAAGCTGAACTTAGAGATGCCAGTTTAGATATTTTTTTTATTAAATCACAATGAGATAAATATTTTTCATCATTCCTGAGCCGAAAAAGATATTTTTGATGCAAGTTTAAATGATGGAAAACAACTTTTTTCCATTAAGAAATATATTTTAGTTCGATTTGTCCAACATATCAAAAAATAATAGGTTGTAACATGTGTAATTCCCCTGCTGCTCCATACGACGGAGCTTCTTACTGACATACTCTCGATACGCTACGTCTATAAGCGTTGTGACGATAAAAATAATTTTTGAGGCTCGTGCGGGGTGGAAATTTCAGTTTTCGCCAATGTGCAGCCTCGTCTGTGCTACAAATACCGCCCGCGACTGAAATAGCTCTCTTCTCGCCCTTACCAGACTATACACTATTATAATTCTCTTGTCTCATACAGTAAACTGTTATAAAACAAAAATGTACCTCGTAAAATGAATTTTAATTATTCTTTTGTTTCAAATACTACTTGTTTTTTTAAAAAAAATCTAATATGTTATACAATTTTCGGATATTACCAAAATTTTACGGCCCTGAGCAGGTATCTTTACAGCTCCTCCACTCCTTGTCCAATCCATTTACCTAACTATAATGATATAAAATGCAGACTTATTGAAAAAACGATATTGCCAATACTAAATAGATTTGTATGCAGGTGGAAAACGAGCTGAACAAGTCGAACTGCAAACCGTCGTCCATATGCGGCGGTGAGGAAGAACTGTCGTTGTTCCCGAAAAAAGAGACCGACGACGACAACGGTGACGCAGACTCAGGGCTGGAGCGGTTCGGTGAACTGGAACGGCACACGGCCATGTTGATACGGGTGTTGAACGAGGAGCGGAAGAACTGGGACCAGGAGAGGCTCAAGTGGTTTCAGGAGAAGGAGAAGGTACTGTGTTATCAGAGGCAGCTGCAGATGAACTACGTGCAGATGTTTAGGAGGACTCAGGCGTTCGAGGCACAGATCGAGAACCTCACGGTGCAGATGAACGTGTGCTCGGACCACTGTAGTACCGGAAGCGGCAAGAACGCGGGCAGGAAGGCGGCCGCCGCGGTGAAGACCGTGAACGCCATCAAACTGTGAAGTGCATGAGGGTCGTCGTTGTTGTTGTTTTTCGTGTGAAGTTTTTACCATTTATCATTATTACGTTTTAGTTATAAATATTAATATTGTACCCATATTATATATTAATGAATCTTTTATGTTTGTCTTACGCGTGCACACAATATAATATTATTATAAGGCGTTTTTATGTACAAACAAACCTGTTCGAATAGCGCGTCAATTGTTTTGTGTCATTAAAAATTCAAATTTTAATGTCATACATTTTTTTTATTTGTAAAATTACACGATACTAAATAATTAATTGAATATACGTTTTTTTGTTAAACATTTTGAGCAAAACTAAACATTCTCTAATGCTTGACAATAATTCACAATGTGCAAGGTATACGTAGTAATAATAGACCTGAACGATATTTGTTCTTAATTGTTCATTACGAAATGTCGTCTTTTTTCAAAGCGTCAATAAATTGTTCTTCGATGACCACAACGTTGTGACGGTCTTCATCTCAAAGACGATGATCAAATATAATCCCTGTTGAAATAAACCGATGTTCACCGTTTGGAACGGAATAACGTATAAAGAGCAAACAGTTGAAAAAATAATATTTAATAAAATGTTTATTCGATGTAGTGTAACAACCAATAATCCGAATTCTCAAAATTCAAATGAAAATCTTTTATCGCACTTACCAAGATATTTGCAAAGAACTCAAAAAAAGATCAGTCTGTTTGAAAATTGCCAATAATTGGTGAAATTTCAAATTTCTAATGCCATTATATTCCGAGTAACGACTAAATTACAAAAAAGTTTTTTATGCAGTTAGTGTATTTGACATAGGTTTTTATTCAAATTTTGTGATAATTTTTATAATAAATTAATAGAATATGTGAAACGTTCAGGTCTTGTAAATTAAGAAAATATTTAAAAAATTAATTGACAAATTACATCAATAACAAGAATCACAAATATTAAATTAGTCAAATTAATTTTCAAAGATCTAATATCATAAATTAAAAATTTTTTATGCTATGAATAATTTCAAATTTCTTTGGTAGGCATGAAAGTAGTCAGATACCTTCATTCATAACAATATTTAACCACAAATTACTAAAACAGAGGTATAAATCAATGAACAGAATATAAGAACATTTTGGGTACCTACTACTTTTTTAATTTTTGCAAGTAATATAAGGCGTGATTAAAAATATGTATGATTTTACCAGTTCTTTAAGTATTAATAGGTAAATTGCAGTAAATGAAATAAAACAAAGTAAAATAATGTATTGCTTAAAATAATAAATTCTATTGGTCTTTATTAACCACAAAATCATAAGTATTGGTCAACGTTGGAACACTAGTTTTTTTTACTAGAACCAAAATCTTTTAAAACTCAAGTACCGGAATCGAAATTTTCAAATATTCAAAAACCGAAACCGGACAGGAACCTGTTTTTATTTTATTATGAGAACCAGAATTGAAACCAGAACCGGAACTGGAATCCATAAGACCATTAAGATTCCAGTCCCTGAATTATAGTATTGATTTTTTTTCGCATATTTTACATATAAGTATATTAATTACATATTTTTGAATAATTGCATAAATAATGTATATTTTACAATTAGTTAAAATCGTATTTCATTCGCAATAGCTGTTTGATTTAAAATAAGTCATTTAATTTTGTAGTGGAGATATTAAACATTATCTATGTCTATGCAAATACAGTTTATTGTTTTAAATATAAACTCATTATGGAAATCTATTGAACTTTCGAGTATAATACACGTCATTAAAGTAGATAACAACATAATACATATTCGAACACAGATTTTAATTTTAGGTAAATATTACAATATCTAAATTTTACTCAGGTTAATATCTTTTCTACACCTTCTTTACGAGTGTAATGTCAAAAAAAAATAAATAAATTAAATCACGAACTGGAACCTATTGGATTTTTTGGTTTCGGTTTCGGTTTTGATTATTCAATTAATTTTTAATGATTACGGTTTTCTAAAAAAAAAAATAAAGGTTATAGAACCAGTTGCTACTGGTTCTGAAAAATACTGGTTATTTTCATTTAATACATGTTTTTAGGAAAAAAAGTTGATACTGGTTACTGTGTTATAGATGGGTGTTCATTGTATCATTTAAGATTCTGAGTGGGGAGAAGAATCTAATGTTTTGGCAAGGATGTTTATTTTAATTTTTTTTAGAAATACTTGTCCAAAAGGTCTGACCAGTAAATTTTGAAACAGGATTTTGTTTGGGATAATAATTTTGAGAGGTATTTCTTCGAATTTTTTAATAGTTTTTCCGAAATTTGGGAAAAATTTAACAAAATGCCTTTAAATTGTTTATACAATATGAATGGATTTTTTTTAGGTTTATTATTAGTCAAATATGTGAATAAAGTTGTGTTAAATTGTCAGCTAATTATATTAAGAATTAAAAATTTTATTAGATAAAACCTAGCTGCACACAGATAATTCTAAAATTCTATACTCACCCCAAAAATAGTTAAATTTTGTTGAAAAATATTTTCAATTTGAATTACACTATAATTGATAATGTGTGAAAAATTCAAGATTCTATAGTTTGAATAAAAGAAAGAAAAAATAAATACACTGTAAATAATATTTTATACCATTGAACAAATAATATACGAAATACAAAACGTTTTTAAGTGAGATTCAAGCGAGTTATGTTATCAAAAACTAAATATTAAAATTCAATGCATTGTCTTCTGTGTCGTCTTTAGTTTCCACTTTATCGTAAATTTCCTTGACGTCTTCATTTTTGGACATACGATTCATTATATAATTAAAAATGAATTGCATTATACACGTGATAAATGCAATCACGCTGAACACCTTAAACGAAGAAATACTCCCGATGTTTTTGAACATATAACCACCGATGAAGCTTCCTATGGGTGCCCCTAAAACATGAAAAAAAAATTATTACACATAAACGCGATCTCGTGATCGTACAAAAATTAATTCTTTTAAGAGGATGCTGTGTTTTATTGTTTCTGTCCGTTTAATGGGTGACAGAAAAAGCTCTCCGCGCTAAACCTGTATTGTGACGTTTAAATTAGATTTTGAGTTTAAACACTTATGAGTATGACCAAATTTAAAGAAAAGAATATTTTTGGAGTCACGACTATATGTATTGTTCGCAAAATAGACAGAAACAATCAAACTCGCGTTGAAGCCATTTCAATGGGATTGGAATCTAATTTGTGTTATCTGCGTCGTAATAAAAACTATCCATTTTGGTTTCATCAGTATGACGAATGCAGTAGCGAAACTGTTAGGATTCTGAAAACTGATACGAATTAGGCATGGAGGGTACTTGAGAAGAGGCAGATTACAGCTTTAAATTAGATGATATTTTTTGTTTTGAATAAAGAATACAACTTCTTAAGTATTTTGAACGAAAGTTAAGGGATGAAATTCAAAAAAGTAGCCTGGCCAATACCAAGTAGGCGTATTTCATATAAAATTTAAATTTGAATCAAAATCTTTATCATAATATGTTGATCGAACTGACAGAAGCGAAACCAACAGTTTTAACTATTGTCACTTGTGTGCAAGACGACGCGTGACGGGAACAATAAATATTGGGACCCAAACTCCTCAAGATTTAGAGATTGGAAGCGATGATCTGGAAGCTGTTTCTCTCACACATATAGTTTTACATTCAATCCAACATACTGACTGACATTGTAAAGCAACAATATATTTGAAAATCGATTTGAATTCGTTGTGAAGTCTATTTTAAATCAACTTTCCTGCAAATTGCATGTTTCTTCCCTAAATTCCACAACGTAAAATTAAATTTATTAGTTACTTTAAAGTAAGCAAAATTAGTTTTCGGATAATTTAAATAAGAAATATTTTTTAAAAATGGGAAAATTTATCCAAAAGGGACTTTAGGAAGAATACAAATCCTTTATCATGTTTTTAGATCTATCTATACGTTTCTTTTGTTATTTTATGGAGTACTTCGAACATACATACACGTCGGACGTACTATATAAAATTTATGCCGATAGCATAGTCAGTGGTAATCGAGATTTCTACCAATGACTGTATCTATCAGGGCTTGAAACCTTTATTAAATACTATAAACGAACCTATTCCGTTTAAAGCCGTGCCGACGAATCCCTGGAGCGTCCCTTCAGCCCCGGCCGGGGTCACGAGAGCCGCGTACGAAATGGCCGCTGAATACACCAGTCCGAACACTATGCCGTTGAGCATTTCGACCGGCAGCGCCCACAACGGGTCTTTGATGACCGCGTACGCGGAAAATATCACCGTGAACGTGAAAAACATTAGTGAAAACACGTGCATGTGGTCTATGCGTTTCAATATATAACCTGTATGGGTGAAATTCGCAATTTTACGTTACGTATATTGTGAAACGACCGTTTTCAGCGAGATATTTATGTTTGCCTCAATATTATTACTAGACAAAATAAACGACGGCACTTCGCCGCCGAAACATTGAATCAACAGAGCCAGTCCTTGAAGCGTCTTCATCCACGACTTCGTTTCGGGGTGGTACAGAGTCGCCAAGTCCTCCAGGTACCTTTTACACATGTGAAATATTGAAAAGTGTTAAAAACCAAAGGATATTATAATATATATTGTCATATTGAAAATAATAATTAAATCTATGTTAAATAATGTATATTATTATATAAATGTATTACGACAGGGGCGTACCCGAGAGGTGGTTTTTGGGTTTAGACACCCTCACATTAGTTGATTAAAAACTTTATTTAAGAAGTACTAAGGATAAAGATAACCTTAGTACCTAGTTCAGTCATGTTAAAGTATTCATCAAAAATAACTTTTAATTCATGGAGAAATCATATATTAGCAACCAACTATCTAAAAAAAAATAAGAGACTTCAATTTCAAATTGATAAAAATTGTATTTTCATAATATTATTATATAAATGTAGGTATTTAATACTTATCCAATTAATACATTATTCATTATATATTAAGTTATGGTTATCAGTTTTGCCAATTAAACATGAATGCAATTAAAATATGTTCAATATGATTAATTGATTATTAAAAAATGTTAAACTTCCTACTGGACAAACTTCTATAAACGCACTTTTGTTACGATATCAATATTGTACTTGAAAACCAATGGACTTAAGCCATAAACTCATTATAAATAATATTAGGTATATTAGACTAGAATAGTATTAAATGTGATAGTTTGTCACTGTAAAAAATGTAAGTAGCGGAAATAATAATGTTGGGCGATTAAAAGTGATTTTTATTTTTGTGTAATAATTCGGAACTTATTCATTTTTAATGAATAAGCAGGACCGTAGTGGAGGGTATACGGTGGTATACGCCGTATACCTTCTGATTATTTTGAATAAATACCGTATATCTACTGGTTAAGGTCGTATGTTCTGTGTTCTTGTGAAAATATCCCAAAATATTTTATGTAAAATTATTATATTTGATTGATTACGATATTAGTGATATCAATAAATCTTTTTTTATTAACTACCTATTAAATTATTAAAAGCCGGACATACTTCACACGATGGGTGTACTTCGCACGACGGGTGGTATTCTCTTGACGGGCGTATTAAATTTTAAAGAAACGATTAATCATTTCTTCAGTAAAACGATTCTGAACGAAGGAAATTAATAATAAAAAAAAAAAAAAAAAATTTTCAAAAAATGTCCAAAATTTTT
>JAIPRM010006508.1:0-18578 GCA_025469315.1 Stegophylla sp. TES_Ste_2020 | reverse complement strand
TGTGACTTATGCAAATCGTGGATAAATGGTTTTATGTATAATTAAAATTAAAATTTATATATACTCCTTTTTTTAACTAAAATTCTGACTTACTCACTTTTGAAGTAAAAGTCATAACTTTCGACATATTTAATAATGTTTTGGTATTGGCACTTTACTTCAGGCACCTTTTTTGACAAACTATTTATAATAATACAGATTGTTTTAAATCAAGGATAAAATATTTATCTTTGTAAATTTAACTTGATCAATACAAAATAAATTTCAAACTTTATTTAACTCAGAATAACTGAAAATATTGGTATCTTTATAAATTTAACTTTAATAATAAAAGTCACATCTATAAAAAGAATATTATTTGTTTGATAAAAGGAAATGATTGAAAGTTTGAACGAAGATTTATGTTTTTGCATAAGCACATGTTATGATAATTTTATAATAATAATATTGGAATCATTCATTATCATAATTATTTTAAACCAAGATTGTTCTCGAAATAAAACAAAAAACTGAGTAATAACCATTCATCAATAACAAAGAAAAATAGAGGGAATCTATGAATAGACCATACTAACTTTTGAAACAGTTCGTACAGTACAGTAAGCCTTTGCTCATGCACAGGGATTTACTCCGTTTTGCAGCAGTACTGTAAAAACCCAGGACATACTCCTTTTTGGTATACAACCACCAATGGACTTACCCCTTTTGTAACTACATTCAAAATTTGAATTAAAAATTATATAGGAAATATTACGTTTTGAACCTCAAAAATTTTATCCAATAAAGAGTGATCAATGAACAGTAAAAAAATAACTAAAAGTCAATTTTGGCTGAAATTGGACATACAACCTTATGCAACTGGATGACTCACTTGTTTTGCTCAGTTACAAAAGTAACAGAGTACAAAATTAATACGTTTCATGCTTTTACAAAAGCTATTTTTTAAATTTTATTTTGCATATAAATGCGTATTTTGAGTATTTTTGGTTTTTAGGGCATATTTTATATTTTTAATCTCTATTTTAAACTTTTTAAGACATATTTAACTTATTTCAATTTTTCCCACACCGAAGTTTTTATTTCAAACAATTCAGTCAACATTTTTAGATAAAAATTTATTTATTTTTAATTTTTATCGCATAATATTGTTTTTGAGTGTCTGTGGACACATGTATTCCCTAGAAACGCTTAAGGATTGCAAATAAAGCAATAATAATAAATTTGTTGTAATTAATTTTATTAATAAATACATAATCATAATATATGACAATGGTTTAAATTATATTTAAATAAAGTAATTGTACTTTAATTAAATTAAATACTTTTAGATTAAATCGCAAAAAAAAAATGTTAATGCATATTTTAAGTGCATATTATGGGGTTTTTAAGTGCATAAGTGCTTGGATATTTAACGTTTTTTCAGAGCTACAAGTTATCTGCCCTAGTTATAATTATCAAAAAAAGTATGCGCTATTAAGCACAGTTTAGTTATTAAACTTAATTATCATATAATATGTTCATCGTAATATTTTTGACAAAAGATTAAAATTATTTTTGAAAAAGAGTAAAGTATATTTGTGAAATAAATAATAAAATTAACTTAAAATATTAAACTATAGCTTAAAGTGCAACGAGTGCAATTTTGTACCTGGTAATAATAAAAGCAAAAAACATATATTGTGCTTTTATCCTACTACTAAGGTACAAAAGCGCAAATCAATTTTGCTTTTTTGGCCTGTTAGTTAAAAATAGACCATTTTCGCTTTTGGGTACCACCGAAAGAAAATAATCGAATAGATTTCAATGAAATTGTTGTGACTTGCAAAGTTGCAAATTTTGGTAGTCATAAGCAGTGACAGATTTAACGTCAGGCAAAGTAGGCAGTTGCCTAGGGCGGCAAATTTTTGGAAGCGGAAATTTCGTGTTAAAATTATATTTTAACCGACTTCAAAATAATAATAATTGTAGTCATACATTTTTATATTCCAAAATTATTTTTTATTTTAAAAACGTTTACCAAAGTGTTGGTTATTTTAGTAAATGTTACTGATGTTGGTATACATATATTGTAATAATACAATATAATATAATAATATAACAATATAATGAGAATTGTCGTTTTAAATTTTTTTTTCTCTGGAAAATGTTAAGGTGACTAAATGGGAAAATTTGGTTTATTAAGATTAAATATTTGAC
The DNA here is from genome assembly GCA_025469315.1 of Stegophylla sp. TES_Ste_2020. Classification (NCBI taxonomy): domain Eukaryota; kingdom Metazoa; phylum Arthropoda; class Insecta; order Hemiptera; family Aphididae; genus Stegophylla; species Stegophylla sp. TES_Ste_2020. The sequence goes on along the minus strand of JAIPRM010006508.1, from coordinate 16,382 downwards.
TATTTATACTAAAAATAACTTTGAATTACCTATATCGATTATTTTAGCACTGCAGGATTATTAAATACTTAATTTTAATTTTGAAGAATATTTTTAATTTATTAATAATATTTTTATTAAATTTTATAATACATTTTCGTTTTTGACACTGATATTGGTATCCTATTTTTACAAATAGAACGATTATTGAACCTAAAAATAGATTATTTAGTAAAAAAAAATAAATTTCACTTCAAAATTCACACACGAACGGTAGAAAATGATTTTCGGGCGTTAAAAAAACAGTTGCCTAGGGGTGGCAATAGTGTAAATCCGTCTCTGATCATAATAATATCTAAATCCTCACTTATATGGATTTATTTTGGAAAAATAGTGTTACAAATGAACGAATGAATGAATATTATTATTATTATTATCATTATTATATTATTACTTTTATTATTATTATAATTATTATTATTATTATTATTATTAGTATTATTGTATTCATTATTATTAGCATTCAACTTAAATATTAAGTATATGTAGGTTTTAATGTTAAGTAAGCATATTTATGCTTTTATGCTTCGACCCAGTGTCATTACTAAAACGTGTATTTTCTTTATTCAACCTTTATATTATTATAACTGTTACGACTCGTGAAATAAATACGCCTTTTACATAAAATTCCAAAGCGATTGTATTAACTTCATTGCATCACTTAGTTTATCAACTCTCATTTCCCTTTGTCGCTAATCAAAAGTGCGAACTCATTTACATTACGTAGTGCCAACGGACTTTGCCGACCGGCCTACAACAATAGTTTTCATTCAGTAGTATTTTGCTATGCGTATTCTACAATAATAAAAATTATCTGTACCGTAGAACAAAATATTTACATGCGGTATAAAATGCGAGTTTGATTGAACAAATGTGGTTGTTTTTAAATGAAAATAACTCATTTCATACATATCCAACTTCAAACGATTATGAAAAAGTTTATGGTGCCAAGAATTTAAAATTTTATTAGGAATAATTTACAAAAACGATTTATTCCCAATATTATGTATTTATCCTAAATGTGGTAAAATATATTTGAAAATTTTGTTTATTATTTACTACACTACTAGACGAAACTTTTGGATTAGGTAGTTTACTACTAAAAAATAATAATAATTTTATTGTAAAACCACTATCACCTTCATTCCATTCTGAATTTAAAATAACTTTTTTTTTGAATCGAACATTAATTTTTTACTTAGGTAGTTATGATTTTAGCAAATAGATTTAGGAAGTGAATATACGAAAATTGTATTTGTCTCTTATGCGAAAAATTCGTGGCAATGCCTATCCCTAATTTTATATGCATATATTTACATATATTTACAATTACACACACACACACACACACACACACACACACACACACACATTCAGGTATTCAATATTATAATGGACGTTCACAATTATTATGACCAAAGCATCCCCTGAAAATATTTTTATGTTTGGTAGATTCTCCATTTCTCAACACAACCCCAATTTTCTGACTGTTAATTGTAACCATAATGCATACAACGTATATATTATTTTATAGTTTATTTATACCACACTATTTGCATATTAATATTTCAATTCACTTAGAAAAAAAAAAATCATTTTTAATTCAAATCTTTATTTCAAACACATTATAATAAATAAAATTTTAAACACGTTCAACATTAATGTAAAGAATGAATCTGTCCCGTGTATTTACTTTGAATAATTTTGAAATTTTTCTTTTTAAATCAATCATATTTTGAATCCTTGAGTATCGAGTGACATTTAATCGATTTTTACAGTTTTTATTTTATCTATATGAACGCAATCACCAAAACCATGCTCACGAAATAGCATGCTCATATTTTGTTTTACATACTTCAGTTTACTTAGACTACAAGTTCATAAGGTTCATAGGGGCTACAAGAGGTTTCGCATAGTTTTAAGATGAGTTTAGGGTAAGTTTTATGTAAATAAGACATCACTTAAATTTCTAAAACGTATTCTAAGAGAATATTGTGAGGTCTCTGGTTTCTATTTCGTTAAATTATAAAGGATTCATTTCTTTTTACAAAACTTCATGTGGCACTTCGATTCAGGTATTGACGTGATTTATAAAAATATGTTGTCTAAATATGTTCTCCATAATGGACAATGTTAGGACACGTAGGCACGCTTAGACGTCCACAGGTGGTAGTGAGTGGTGATATTTGGAGGGGGGATGCGAATGATGGAGATGGAGTGTCATCATAGTGAAGCACACAGTGTATGTTGTCGAATAATGGCATATTTACGAGTGGGGGAGGGCAAAGAGGTTAATTACCCCCCCCATCAATCACACAGTAGTGATGATTTTTAATTTTAAGACCATATATCTAATAGAAACTTACTCAGTGGGGTGCTTAATGTAGGTAAATTTGATAATATGCTTTACTGACATTTTACAACCGAGTGAAAATGATCATTTTGCATACTTTAATAATTTATAAAATTAAAATCAATAATATTAAAAATATTTTTTTATTATTAGCTCCTTTTTTTCTTACAATGGCAAAACTACTGTCCATACACATCTACTTAAGACCGGCTAACGACACACTGGAGTTCAGATGAGCACACTAGTGTGTTTTCGACGTCTTTAATCAGAGTACTGGTGTGTAGAACAATAATTTAAAGAACGCCATTATTTCGTGTTTTCTATGTAAATAAAAAAGTAATTTTATTATGTAAATATGTTTAACAGTTATACAGTACCTCTGACCCGAAATCTGTAATCGGTCTGTAACCAGTTCATTCTTGATCTTTTGATTCTAAAGACTTGCAAGTACAAGAATACTGCTCTAAAGTACGTAAATATTAAAACTTATTCACTTCATTATTTCAATTACTCAATTACTTCAAATAACTTATAAATATTTACTTTTAAATGCCAACTTAGAAGTTATTATTTGAAAAAAAAAAACGTTACTTTGTGCCAAACACTCATTTCTCGAATCCGAGGTTACAAAAATTATTCATATTGATTTTGTTTGATATAAAATATTAATATTTAGTAAAACACGTCTCTACATATTCTAAAATTTTAATTTAAATATCACAATTTTCAATTTACACAAAATTTTCAAAACAACTTTTTATAATCCGTTTTTCGAGTGACTTTTTTTCCTAAAAAGGTGGTGTTATTTTAATAATTGTATTATAGTAAAATAAATAAATGATAGTGATTCGTTTATAAACTATAATATAAAAAAATATTTAATAAATATCTAATCGATATTATGATAAATTCAATAATTTTAATTTTTCTTGTCTAATATTTTATCAAAAGTATAATAAATTTTATTTCAATCACAATAAAAAAATATTATTTTAGGATTTTTTTTTATGAACCCTCCTCACCTGGTACCCCCCAACATCATCTATGAATGGAGGATGGGGTGAAGAACCAAATCAAATGCAACTTACAGGGATGGTAACCCCTTAAACCAGTGTTTCCCGAACTGGGGAGCGCGCTTCCCTTGGGAGGCGTGTATACATTATTAGGGAAGCGCAAGCAGTCATGATCAACATTTTTAATTAATGTAAAAAAAAAAGTAAAAATTATTAATAGTCGTTATTGGGCAACGATAATGGATAAAGATTATAATTAGTGTTAGCTGCTAAACATGATTTATTATTATTATTTTATACTAATTTATTGCTATAATTAATCACATTCATAGATTATTCCATAAAATTATTTACTGTTATTTGTATTTCATAATTATTATCAATAATCATCAACAAAAAAGTTGTCATTCCGGATGTTATGTAGTTTAATTTTAAAGTATACAAAAAAGGTGATATATTTTATCATCTATATAAGAGGGGAGGGCTCGAAATTTTTTAAAATCTACAAAGGGGACGTCGAGTAGAAAAAGTTGGGAACCATTTCCTTAAGCAGATATCTCGAATCTAACATAATACAATTATTTGATGACGAAAATATCGCTAAATAATAAATGTAAAATAAAGTTTCGCTTTTAAACCGATTCTACCTCGTGTTATGTGTTTGCGATGTCCAATCCTATGCTACGAGTAGCTTAGCGGTGGTATGGACCTGACGGAATAGAGATTAAATATTTATCTCGATTAGGAATTAATTGAATTTCTCTGTAGGTTTTGTTTTCGCGTCGTCGAATGATAAACAAAACGACTATTGATAAAGAAAAAAAAAAAAAAAAGTCAAATAAAATAACGCAGCAGCACTGTCGCGGGTCACGCGAACCGTAATGGCCGCCGAGATTCGACCCTAGGGCCGTGTAGCAGCGCATTTCGGCCGTCGCTGAATTATAGATCATAAGATTTACGGCCGACATTACGCGAACGTTTCTTCATACCCCACGACGGTGCGTGGTGTGAGGGGATGGATGAGCTTTGGCGACTTTTTACATTCGAACCTATGAGCGCTCGGCGCACTGATCCAGGGGGCGGGAAAGTCCCGATTTCGTGAGATTTCCGTCTCCGTCCTCCCCCGCCGGAAAAATGACGATCCCGAATGCAGGACTCGCACCCTATGGTCGCCTTCGTATTTAATTTAACTAAAAACCCGGAGGAAAAAAAAATGACGCGTTCTCGTGTATTATATCAATATAATATAATAGTCTTACGCAGTCGTAGGGGTTGGATTCGACCTCTCTCCCCCAGCAGTCGTTTTTCACGCGTCCGACTCGACGTCGGATAACAATGGCATATGAATAATAATTCCCGCATAATGTCGGAGAACGGAGAACTTTTTGAGTGCACTGTCAGTATTTATGTGGAAATAAAACCGATACGTGTGTAATAAAAAAAAAAAAAAGCTCTGTCCGAACACGAATAAGTCGACATTGTAAAGCTGTCATGAGCTGCTGAGCTCTCGACTTATGTATAATTTGCATGTTTGTTTTTTTTTTTTTTTACGTCCGGAAGACGTCTATGGAAGTTATAAATCGATTTCCTATGACGATTCTTTACAAATGATTTCGATTTTTTGAATCATTTTATGACTTTTCAGCGTTATCCGTCGTTTATATCGTCATTTCAAAAAAAAAGAAATATTATTTTCCTAATTGCATTAGCGTTTGATCTCCTTATAATTCTGTTATTTTCAAATCCAATTAGTAAAATCGCCAAATCCTGAAATCAAGAGAAATCTCATTAATATCAAAATCTTTAGAAATTGATCAATGAGAAGGACGTGAATAATTATATTGTTGAATTGTACTCAATATTAATCTGACAATTATCGTTTTTTATTGTCAAATGATGCTCTACTCAGAATCGTTTTATTGAAGAAATGATTCGATAAATAGTTTTGAAAATTCAACACACCAACGTTACCGACCAAGAATCCCACTCGAATGGTGCGAAATATGCCCGGCTTTTTTATTGATAAAACACAAAATACGAGTTTCTTTCGGCTTGACGTACTAACCTTACTTTCTTAAAAACTATAATTATTGTCCGTTTATTGACCTAAACACGAGTTTGACCGATAAGGCCGATCATTGGTTATTTTCGGTTTTTGAATAGTAAAATTGTCTGGCTATAATATATTCTTTGATTTCAAGTTCAGATAAGTTAAGAAGGACGCTACACCCGCATGTGTTGTCTCTGTTTTACTAATGCACAAAATAACGAATTTACGTTCAGCAGGACCCATTGTGTATTGTAAGTTTTAATTTCAGAGTAATGTGATCTATTATCAAACATAAATAATAGTACGTTGGGTTTTTTATAAAAATTTTATTTTTAAACATGTTTTAAGCATGTATACTATATTAATTTGAAATGCCTATAACTTTCTTATGAAATGAATTATGATAAAAAACCCAACGTAAAGCCATGGATAATATTCTGATATTTATTAAGCATAAATATTATCTAAATATAAATACTTTAAACTTGAAACTAACAACTCAAAATTGATATTTATTGCAGTCAATTTTATACCATCTTTTAACACTGTAATACCCATACTAATAATATACTTATTATATAATACCAAAATCCTTAACAAGCCCTGATAATATATAAATATTTATTATTCATAATATTATACGCAATATATCTAGTACCTACGTCTCGTGATCACTAGGTACCTAATAAGAAATATTACAATTTCTCTAATGCAATAAACACATTCGAATTGGACGCCGAAAATACAACAGAGTGGTGGTTTGCCGATGATCTCGATAACATTTTGATTTAAGTCTGCACGTATTTTGAAAATTTAACATATTATTGACAAATAATCGTAAGGTATTAATAAATGGCAACATTGCACGGGAAATCGTACGGAATCGTGTTGTTTTTAGAGTCATTTTGACAATCCATTGTTTGTTAAAAATCATACTGAATCGTGTTCCCAAAGTGGTAAAACGTACGGAATCGTGCTTTACCGGATTTCAATAGGTTTCCGTTGCCTCCGGGCATAATATAGATCAGTCAGTGGTTCTCAACGAGGTAGATACCACCCCCCAGTTGGTGGTGAAGAGGTTCTGAGTGGCGATGAATATGTTTTGGGCGATAGAGGGGTGGTAAACAATCCTTGAGCGATAGATAAAGTGGTGTTGAGCATAAAATATTGAAGAAAAATAAAAGCTGAAATACAAATACTTCACTGAACCACGTTCCGTAGCTTATCTCTAATTGTATTTTTTCTGAACGTTTTCAATAACCATTGAAACAGCAGATTAACAGATTCAAGAATTGATTGTACATTCTACTAATGACATATGAAATACAAATTATATACATACATATTTTTTAAAGTTTTAAGGTTTCAATTGTACACTTTTCATATAGTATACCATTTTTATTTATTTATTTTTATTTTTTTAAAGGGGGGCGTTCAAAAATATTTTGCTCTTCAGGGGAAGCGGTGACTTTAAAAAGGTTGAGAATCACCGATATAGATTATTGTAATGACATTATATTTTCGTAGTACGCGTATTTTGTGTTCACAACCGGAAACCCGCTGTAACGCGCGAAACCTTCAAAAGCTTCGCACTGCACGCGTCATAATAACGCGTATGACGTATGCCACGACGTCATACGTATACTATCGTATTATTATGATATTATATCCGGACGATTATTCATTTGATCGTTTCATTTGTGGCAGTCGTCTTTCTCCGCACTCCACCAGCCCTCTCGACAAATACACGAATTACGCCTTCCCGCCCTCCACCACCACCACCACCACCCCCTGTCGGTAGATTTGCTTTCATCCCTCTCTCCGTCATCATCATAACACATACACTCGCATCATCATTATTCATATACGTGTGTGTGTGTGTGTGTGTGTGTGCGCGCGCGCGCGCGCGAGACCATATGTAATTTGTCGATTCGAATAATTCAAAGTTATATTTGCCCAGAGTCGGAACAACTGCGGAGTAGTCGCAGACCGGAGAGAGTAATAAATTACATAATCAGGAAACTGTGACGAATTATTTTACAACGTAATGTTGGTATTTAATAATCGACGAGCCGACGCCGGTCTACCCTATATTTCGCTGGAGGGAGACCGAAGTAGTAGTAGTAGTAGTAGTAGTAGTAGCAGTTCTTGTCGTACACGACCCGCGATCGTATTGCGTACACAATGCGCCAGCCAAGAGGGTTAAAAATATTCAACGCCCTCCGCCGCCGCCTTTTCTGAGTGACTGCTCTGCAGTCCTAAACATTAGCGACCATCTATGGTGTATACACACGTGTACACGCATTGTAAATAATACGAGTGTGTGTGTGTGTGTGTGTGTGTGTATAATATTGCGTCGGTGGCGGCAGTGGCGGAGAGAGAGTATTAAATGTTTAATCTACTTCACACGGAAATCACATTAACGAATTAAGTCGCTCGCGTTACGCCAACGCGTTTTATAACATTAGGTATATATTATTATATTTCGTTGTATATTTGTGTGTGTGTGTGTGTGCGCGCGCGTCTGAGTGTTTGCATTTTTGATGAGGATTTAAAAAACATTAATATTCCGAATTCAGACGAACGGATGCCAGTGCGTACGTACACTATATAAAGACATCTTGTGGCGTATGCGTCTCGCGAGTGTATGACATATACATGTGCGAGAATGTGTATATGTGTTAATGTATTTGTACGTACGTACGTGTGTGTATAAGTGAGTGTTAGCGTGGGTGTATACATGTGTGTGTGTGTGTGTATGCGAGTGTAAGATGAGCGGTGCAGTGTATCACTTGTCGTCGAAATAGCAGTCGGCTTGGCGCCGCCGAAATTCGCGCGCATAATATGATAACGGCATCTCTTCATCCCCCTCCCTCACACTCACTAGCTCCACCGCCCTCGTACCCCGCGCACAGGTAACACACACACACACACACACACCCTTCCACCGTCTCACCCCGTCGAGCTCCAATCCTCAACCCCCTACCCCCAACCATTCGGCATCCCTCACTCGCGCTAGCGTATCATTCGAATTTCCAAGCGACTTAACGTCTTTTCTCCATAATAATAATTATTCGCCCCGTCTTTTCGCCGCGCTCGACATTTACGATCGTCAATCGATTATATTATATTATCGTCAGGTCATAAAAATTATATGCTAATTGCTTTTCGCGGGCTCAGAGTAAATAGGTTTTGTGTTAAAAATTGTAATTTCTTAGAAGAGCGTTTTTTAGATGAATTTTTTTTTATCACATCGAGATAATTTATTGTTCATAGTTTATACCGAAAAATCAAGCATGTCATCTTTAACAATATTGCAAACAAATAAATTCTTTCACTTTGTTTGTCTATTCTTTAAGAATAATAACATAAAAAAAAAATGTAATTCAGAGTGAAATATTCCTATAGAAAGAACTATTTTATTCTCTACATGTTTTTATTGTCTGTGATCTAATCAAAATTTGCAAAGCTATTTATAAGCACGCTTACGTTTTAGATATGATAATGCCATTATACATAATTATTATACCAATATAATATTATTATTGTTTTATTTTTAGCAATAATATGGTCTATGGAGTGAGTTTCTTTTACTTTAAATCATATTACACTCGCACTTCATTATAGAATCCTTTTATTATCAAAAAAAAAAAAAAATATAGAGTAAGAAAGTTTTACCTAATATACTCAATTAAACTAACGATTTTTTTTATTTTCTAAGACATAAAATTATTTTGAATTGTGTACCTCGTTAACTATTGCTCGGATTAAATTAATTTCTAACTTAAAATTTAAAATGTGTAATATGTAAACATTATATAGAATACTTGAAAAAATTAATTTCGAAAAAAAAAATCATCGGACCTTTTTACTCTCTGCTCGCGTTTTGTTTTCATTTTTTTGATTTTAAATAATTTTTTTACGCATAATTATTATTGTGAATTAAAAACTATTGAATACTATGTCCTATTTAAACATAAACAAATAAACACAGCTTACATCATTGAAAAAATAAATGTTGTTGAATCGGTATATTATGATTTTTCATATTTTACTACTCATCAACAAGCATAAATACTAATAATGTTAAATATATTATTCGTACTCATATCTTTTCATAATTTTTAATTGAAAAAAATACGTATAAATAATATACCCAACTCTGAATACCGGTAAAATATATATATATATTTTGAGAACCGAAAAATTTTGATTTACGCTGTTATTTTTGTAAATCTGAAAGGTCTTAACGGTAACCGGTAATCGAATAAATTATATAATGACGTAACGAACACCTTGTATTTTTAAAAATATTATTTAATCATTAAAACATTTTATATTTTAATTGTAAACATTGTTGCACGGAATCCTACTGTAATTTCATCATTTAGTTATAACTTTCTACTAATAAGTGATGTTTATAAAATATATATATACTCTTGTATTTGAATTATCAATCATATGATAAATACAGCAAACCAAATTAATACCATAATTTACAATATCGTAATAATGAAACATTAGTGGTTAAATTAGAAAAGTAATGTCAATGATAACATTCGTGCGGAAAAATGAAATCTTAAGAGAGCCAGAGAGGTAAAGATAAGAAAGAAAGAAAAGACACTTTCTTTAAAAATAATAATTACATTTATTACAAAGTACAGCCTGTTTGGAATAAAATACTTGTTACATTCTTCTTTCTTCCCCTTTTGAATAATTTCTGCGTCCAACCCCAGACATTATTTGAGTGCCAAAGGAAGAAAAATTAGCAAGACATACTTTATTGTGCCATGGGAATTCTCCACTTAAGGACAAGATTCTAGTTTGGGGTTGTAAGGGGATGGTTATCCATTTTTAATGGATAATTTCTACACGATTGGCTCACGAGCTCAAGTTAGTGAAGTTTCATATTTTTAATTTGAAACTAACGATATAATATTATCATTATTACCGTTAATTTAAATAGTGATTTTGAGACTCAGCTCGGTTGTTCTATATAACAAATTAGTTGTTTCTAATGCAAAAACTTGAGATAAATTATAAATGAAATTTCATTTTATTTGAACTAGTATAACAGAATAATCCCATCGTCAATTTAAAAAAAGCCGGACATACTTCGCACGATGGGTAGGATTCTCTTAACGGGTGTATTGAATTTTAAAGAAACGATAAATTATTTCTTCAATAAAACAATTCTCAACAAAACAATTCTCAATGAAGGAAGTTAATAATAATAAAAAAAAATGTTAGAAAAATGTCCAAATTTTTTTTTCACATTTTCAAAATTTTCTTGCGCCAAAGTCTTTCTTGTATGATTTTCTATCTATGTTGAAATTTTCAAATAGTTCGGATCAAAAAAATATGGTTTCCGAGTCGTTTTTGTCAAATTTTGGGTAGTTTTTTAAAAAAAAAAAAAAATTGAAGAATTGAGAAATTCAAAAAATTACCTTATTAATGTACAATCTAGAGGCAAATCCGGTTTCAAAAAGTTACTGATCGAAACTTTTGGACAAGTATTTCTATACGAAAAATTGTACACAGAAAAAAAAATAATAAACATCATTGTAAAAACACTAGCTTTTTCACCTCGTTAAGAATCTAAAATTCATAAAAACGATAAATACTTCCATATTTTAACGTTTAAAGTTGTACATAATATTTACCAAAGAAAACCCGTGAACATAGGTCATTGCCTAGAAACGAGTGAATTCCGTATAAAACGTTCAACCCTTAAAATAATGAAATGCAGATGTTATTATTATAACGAGGAAGGAAAACGTTAGTTTTTTTTTTGTGACAATAACACAATATCATTAGATAGACAAAGAAATACGGATAATAAAAGTGTTTTTTTTTTTTAAAAAAAAAAAAGTTTTAGATTTCCAATGTATAAAAAGTCGACGGATGAAACTTTCGGACAAGCTGCAGTTCAAATGGCCAAAAAACTGATATCGTTTAAATGTGAACGAAAATAAAAAACAAAAGGTTGTCGAAACGCTACGCTCCGTTCGGCGTAATACATGGGTATATTATATAAAAGACGAATTTTATGTGTCGTTACGTATTATATTATGTTTTTCAAACAATAAATAGCGTTGCACGTCGTTTGGCCCTAACCTAACTAAATTTTATTCGCTACAGTTTCATTTATATACGCCCGACACACGTACCTTTACAAATAAAATAATATGTGATATGTCCTCGGCGTTTTGTCGTATAATAATAAACGTCGCGCACGCGCGATCATTTATCGTCCAAGTCGCAGTCGTCGTCGTCCTCGGCCGGGTCGTTAAATTTTCCATATTATTGCTCCGGAGCTTTTTATTTTACGACGATAATGACTGAGCCGCCGGCGAGTTCAATAAAACGTATTGCAGCGCCGTATAATATTATATATCTTTACATCGGCTTCAATATTATGCGCGCAATAACGTATTATATTATTATTATTATTATTATTATTTGTGCGCGGCGGATTGATATTAGTGTGTCACGGGGATGACACTGCAGTGTTACGTAACGTCATTCGTGCAGTTGGCGACAGGGGGGCGTCATTTTAGAATTCAGGTAAGGTGAGGCGAATTGAAAAAAAAATTTCCGGCTGAAACACATTTTTAGATTCTGAACGAAGTGAAGAAGCTAGTGTTTTTACAATGATGTTTATTTTTTATTTATTAATTTTTTTCTGTGTACAACTTTTCGTATTGAAATACTTGACAAGAGTTTCGATCAGTAACTTTTTGAAACCAGGTTTGCCTCTAGATTGTACTTTAAAGAGGTTTTTTTGAATTTCTCAATCTCTTCTTCTATTTTTTTTTTTTTGGAAGAAAACTACCCAAAATTTGACAAAAGCGACTTGGAAACCATCATTTTTTGATCTGAACTATATAAAAATTTAAACATAGACAGAAAATCATATAAGAACGATGTTGGCGCAAGAAAATTTTGAAAATGTGAAAAAAAATGTTGGACATTTTTCTAACATTTTTTTTTTTAATTTATTTTTTATATTATTAACTTTCCTCGTTCAGAATCGTTTTATTGAAGAAATGATTTATCATTTCTTTGAAATTCAATACACCCGTCAAGAGAATCTCACGCGTCGTGCAAAGAAAACCTATCGTGCGAAGTATGTCCGACTTTTCTATATGTCGATGTTTTTAAGTATTATTAATTCTAATATATTTTTACATATATATCAATTTATCAATAATCATTACTTCATAATAACAATTTAAGTTTATAGATTATTATTTTAGATAATTATTGTCAATCACAATATAAGAGTATTAATCTCGCCTCAAAAAAAGGGGCCAACGCTGAGAGATTATTGAACCCCACGCGACCACTGACGGGTTAATTTGCATGAAACACTAAGTTAGAGTTATGATTATGCTTGTTGCTTCAATTAATTTCATATTATATGGCCAATAGCGGTATTGTATATTGCCACGGGGGGTATGAGCAGTTGGGCGCAGTCATAAATGACGCCTTTGGTATAGTTACATTAAATTATTATTATTAATTGAACGTGAACATTACCCTTTTTACTCCCTCATACCAAATAATATAAACAATTATCTGTCAACAGATAACTGTTATTTCTATAATATTGTAATTATTTCAATTCATTATTTATATTATATAATTGTTACAAGTAACCGGAAATTACTGTGAAAAATTACATCATTAGCGTACCATCTAGACCCAAATTCTGATTCAAAATGTTGCTAGCTGAAACATTTGTAATACGAGTAGTTCTATTTGAAAATGCGTTTTCAGAGAAATAATAATAATAAACATCACTGTAAAAATACCAACTCTGAATCCGATATGTAATGAAAAGGTTATTTTGGAAAAGAATCATACGGTCAAGAAGAAAAAAAAAACATTTTTGTCCGGAATTTTTCGTCGACCAAGAACATTTGGACGTGGCTATTTGGACATAACCGTTTGGACGTAAAAACAATAATAAATGTTTTTATATCATTTTATACCTATAGTAAAAAATTGTAATTAATATGGAAAATAAAATGTTCATATAATGCTGTATAGGTATAATAATAACTATAAGAACGTATAAAAGATCTATTATTCATCCAGCTTAAAGCTGGTAATGTCCTAAAAAAAAAAAAAAAATAGTAGATATGAACATAAGAATTTTAAAAACAGTAAAACATTATCAAATAATACCTGTAATATCATTTTCATGTGGTATTGCCCAAAATATTTCAATTCATTAAATTTACTAAAAAAAAATATATATATATATATATATATATAGACAAGAAAGCCGTACATACTTCTCATCACGAGTATCCTTCGCTTCTCAGGTCAGATACTTTAGGTGGGTGCGTAGAATTTTAAAGAAACTCTAAATCATTATCCATAGTAATATTCTGAACGAAGGAAGTTAATAATATTAAAATCAATTATAGTCGTAATTTTCAATACACCCACCAAGAGTATCTGATCCGAAGAGCGAAAAATAACCGTGGCACGAAGTATTTCCTGCTTGCTTGTGTATACTTTACTTATCTTTGCTTTACAATCTTGATTTTTATTTAATATTATGACTTGTATTTTTAGACTCGACAATGATTTACGTTTGACCAATTGATTGAATTTTCAAATTGACTGCATAAACTAACAAACTATACATAATATATTTTTAGTATGTACATACATATGATGTTTTTTTATCTATGTTCTTTACTCATTCTGGTATTTTTGGCTTTAGTGCAACACTAAATTGATATTTTTTTTTTTTTTTTTTTTACTGGATTTCCATACATTAAAAGTATAGTTTTGTGTAATAATTGATTATTCTCTTTATAAAAACCGTGTCAAAACTACAGTTTAGTGATAATCACATAGTATTGATAATAGCATTAAGAACCATAAATTATGAATCACAAAAAACTAAGTAAAGTGAATTTAGTTAAGGGTGACCATATTTATAATTATAAAAAACGGGACAAATAATTTTTGCACAACCTCTAAAAGAATACCTCATACAATTATTTCGTAATATTTTCATTGTGACATAACTTTACAATAACAATACAGTCAGTTTTTTTTTTAGTTCACTTAATATTTTAAAAACACTCCTTATTTGCTTATAATTTTAATTTTTGCTGCGACTTTGAATAAAATTCTTCGATATTCTAGCTGATTTTTATCGGATTTCTATCTTATAACATCTATTATATTCGATCGTAATATCCTACATTTTAATACATTGTATCATGTTTTTAATTTTTTTAAATTTTTTAAATTGTTGATTGCGTTGAAAATCATCGAAAATCATCATAAGAATAGTTTTTTAAATTACATCATTGTGTTTGTAAGGACAATATATCGATTTTTTTCTTTTGTAGCATTATTCTCTCTATTACTGAATTAGTTTCTAAATTAACCCATAAATTTCAAATAATAATGAGATTTTTAAAATCATGTTTTGCTCCTTTCCAACCAGTGCTTCTTAATTTGGTAACTGTTTTTTCTAAACTGAAAAAGATTTTTAAGATAATTGATGTTTGGTAATAACTTCCATTACATAAAACGAAAATACTAAGTGAATTCCAATTAACGTGTTTATTTTTACTTCTGTTTCAAGGTTCGAAAAATTGAATTTTGATTTAATTTTAAAGTTGTACATTTATAATATTTTCCTTTTTTCGTTTAAAATATTTTTTTTCATGCACGTAATATGATTTACCAGGATTAAAACGGGACAAAAATAATCCCGTTTGAAGGTTTTCGGGACAAAGGGACAATCCCGTATTTAACATGACGTATGGTCACCCTAATCTGATGTTTCCTGTAATATTCTACTCTCAACGAAATACAGTGTATTAGTATATTATAATAATACACGGAAATAAATAAGTAGACATTTTAAAAGTAGATATAGCATAAGATCACTTGTTTAAAACGAGTGTTTTAGACACATTTTGTTGTCCTCACGAACCATAACCATACGATCGTTGTCGAGGGATTCTACTGCGAAATATAGAAAGAAAAAAAAGAAATCTTCATAATAAATGTTTAATGTACACGTCTCCGGGGAGTGTCATTGCTGGACGACGGGTGACGGTGCAGCAGGGGTGAGAAAGAGAATGAAAACGATAAAAAAAAAGAAATAAATGCGACACCGGCCGTTGAGCTTTGTACACCCCCTACGTTCGCCCCGGTTATCGAATGCGAAGGTCGAGCCCCGTGTTCGTGCACTGACTTCGCAAAAAATCTAATATAACGAGCACGGTAACGCTTTTAGAGGGTTTTCGGAATTTATAATTGAATATTATACATTCTGATATACAAAAATTGTCACATGTAATTCTGTAAACAAGTAGCTATTGAATAGGGTAAGAACAGGGTAGACTTCGTACTATGGATATTCATCGCTTCTTGGGTGGGATACCTTTGATGGGCGAGTTAAATTTTACTTAAAAATAAATAATTCCTTAAATTAATTTTACCATTATATTAAATTATTAATCTAGTGGAAATATTATTTTACCAACGTAAATGTACACGTGATGTAATTTGCATAAAAGTTGTTCTATCGAACTTTTTTTTACTAATGTTTAGAAGTACGGTTCAAATGACGTTAACGGTTGATTCAAATATTCTCAAATTTATTTTTCATACTATTACTATGTCAAAATATTCAAATTATTTTTTTTGAGGGCTTGAAATTGTATCGGTAGTTTTGTATTAAATAGGAATGTAATAACTAATTTCTAAAATATCATGGGAACAATTTAAATTTTTTTTAATTTCTATATGAAATTTTTTTTAATTTTTTGTGCCTCATTATCAATTATTAATAATGAAACGCTGAAAAACTAAATAAAATTAAATACTGAAAAATTAAATACTTTAAAATGTTTTGCCATATTGATAATAAATAGAAATTAGT